>LIEC01012109.1:5007-42342 GCA_001925005.1 Drosera capensis
TTTTTTTCGTTTGGTCGCTTCGAATTGGAACGAATTTGATATACTGTCCACACTTTAAAGTACGAAACCAAAGGAGGGATAAGATTTGTTGTAGTAGTTGATGGGGTGCTTAAGCCAGACCAGAACTTTGATGCCTTGTAGTGGTGGGTTTTTCATCTTTAGCTTAGAAGCGATTTCCTTTATCCAATACCAATATGGTAGGAATGATCCGCAAGGTGCTGCAATATGTACTGGTAATTGCAATATTTTTCATACCAGTCACGCCTTTGGGAAGACAAATTTGTTTCAAGAATTATCAGGAAATACAGCATCTTATTTCATCTCATAGACAATGCTTATGATAAGGGTTAGAAGTGGACACTATTGGCATATTTTGCCGGTTCCATAAGAGATGGTGTTTCCTATGCGTTCTTTTTTTGTATATTTTTCCCCGCCTCTTTTAGTGTTAAATCTCGGTGTTATAGTTGGCAACTATTGCTCTTTTTTTCTTTGAAATTGTTGTACAGCATGTTAGTGGTTGCTACTTCTGGAACTGGCTATATTCTAGGGAGTGGGCACACCATTGATTTGCCTGGCCTTTGTTGGACTTGCGCTGGCACAATGATGGTTGCTGCTGCAGCCAATTCTCTAAACCAGGTTGGGTTTTTAAATCTTGAGCAGTTTCCTAAATTATGTCTCTTCCACAGATGGAAAATACTTTCACGTCTGATTTGGAGTTAATTACTATTTGCTAAGTGTTCTCTGTGGAAAAGTGGAAATTTTGGAACCTGTATGTTTTAGTCCTTAATTCTGTATTGAGATGTAAGCATTTCTATGCTTCATTTTCAAAATTATTGCTGTTGTCTGGTGATTGATAGAACTATCGTGTAATGTAGACCATCTACGAGATGATGGCTCATTGCCTCAATGTATCCTTTTTAGATTTCTCATTTCATTTGAGTGTGCGTGATATTCTAACATCTAGGTTTTTGAGGTAATGTAGACCATCTACGAGATGATGGCTCATTGCCTCAATGTATCCTTTTTAGATTTCTCATTTCATCTGAGTGTGCGTGATATTCTAACATCTAGGTTTTTGAGGTGAAAAATGATGCGAAAATGAAAAGAACACAGAACAGGCCACTGCCGTCTGGACGTGTTTCTGTATCACATGCTCTTACGTGGGCATCTACTGTTGGCATAATCGGAACTTCTCTCTTGGCGAGCAAGGTGCCCAATTGAAACATGCTTGTTTTATATTAGTCAATCACATATGCATATTTAGTGAAAGGGACTGATGTGACATTCAATGACAAGGCATTTGCAGGCTAATATGTTGGCAGCTGGGCTTGCAGCCTCTAATCTTTTCCTGTATGCATTTCTATATACTCCTTTGAAGCAAATTCACCCGGTAAATACTTGGGTTGGAGCTGTTGTTGGTGCCATCCCTCCACTTCTTGGGTGAGCTCTCTGAATTTGGTGATTTGTTTTTCCTTGGCAGTTTTCCTTTCTGTGTTGCTGGATATTTTCTAGAGTAATAGTAATATCTTTTATCAAGGGCTACTTCAAATTGAAGACGTACATCAATAGGATTGTTTCCTCCCCTCCTTACAAAGTGAGTTTTGAAACAAGCTAAGGAAACAAGCATGTAAACTACAGAAAAGGTGCAGCAGTGTTGGATTTGAGATGAGGAATGCCTAAATGATGGTAAGGAGGGCAATCAGGTGCAGTTGAGAAGCCACTATTATTCTGGTGGCTGTGCTTGGGAACTGGGATCCAGTGAGGCTGTGCAAGGGTAACTTAGAATGAATTATTAGACTCCTATGTAGAAATAGCCTGAAAATGATATAGTTTATATATCAAGATCTTGATCTTTGCAATGAATGAGATCCTAATTTATATTTTTTAAAATAAAATTTTTTTGGGTATAGTACCGATTGTTAAAAAAAAATTGGGTATAGTAGGTCTCAATATTGTGGGTTGTTTACTTAATGATTGGAGCGCAGAGCGCCAGTGCCTAACTATGCAATTTATGCTACCTGCGGATGCAGTTTGTATGTTTTCTATAGAAAAAGCTCAAAAGTTTTAGGGAGCTCTAAATTCTTGTTCTACGGATATGAGTTTGAGAAGGCTACAAGATCTTGTGTTTTTGCACACCCTATCTCTTCACTCCTGAAAGTCGGTTTGAAATTAACTCACACATAAATCTTTCGAACCATCTATAATGAATTGCCATTTTTTTTACTGATAATGCCTTATTGTTTCCATGGTTTCTTGGTTGGTGATACAGGTGGGCCTCTGCTTCCGGCGAGATTTCTCTCAATGGGCTGATACTACCAGCTGCCCTTTACTTTTGGCAAATACCCCATTTTATGGCTCTGGCATATCTGTGCCGAAATGATTACACTGCAGGAGGGTATGTAACACGTTATATTATTCTCACCGATCTATGTCTTGCTAAGTAACTCTAGAAAAATTCTGATGCAACCGATGATCTCCGGTAGTTCTTGTAAGGTTAAAAGAGAGTAGTTAAAAATATGAACTTGTTTTGGCTCACATGAAGTACTACAGGCAGCTAAATCATTTTTACCTTCCATCTCTGGACAATAGATGTGAGTAAACGTCTTTGTTTTGTGCTGCCAGGTTTAAGATGTTTTCTCTTGCTGATGCTTCTGGTCGAAGAACCGCTTTGGTGGCGTTGAGGAACTGCTTATATCTGGTTCCACTGGGCTACTTGGCTTATGAGTGTGAGTTCATTCATGCTTCTGTTCCATTATAATCGTATTTTCTCTGTGTTTGGGCGCTTCAACTTCTATTTTGGTTTCAAATGGGACAATTGTTGTCCCATTTTGATTTAGGGGGAATACTGATAAGGAGAGCATAATCCTACCATGTCCATAAGCGTACTAAAAAAATTAACTGCCTTTGTCGGCAAGCTAAAGTCGATATTATCCTATCTTAGGATTGGATCAGGATTCAGGTCACACCTTGATTCAGTCCTAGTACTAGTAGGAACCAACTCTCTTTGACGATTGTTTTTTATGCTCTTAGAGGGTGGTTTGGTATCGACAGTAAACGGTTGAGCACTCAAAGGCATAGATGAGTGTAGCTCATTAGGTGTCCATCCATTTCATATCATGTTGTCAAAATTGTCATTTGATTCCTTCAAAAACACTGTTTAAAATGCTTGCATGCAACACTTAATTTGGGATCATGCTGCAACTTGTCAACTCCCTAGTATTCTGAACAGTCTACTGCATGGCATTAAACTCTGCAGGGGGTGTGACTTCTGGGTGGTTCTGCCTCGAATCTTCTCTTCTCACCCTGGCTATCACCGCAACAGCACTCTCATTCTACTTGGAACGATCAACCAGAAATGCGAGGAGGATGTTTCACGCCAGCCTCCTGTATCTTCCTGTGTTTATGGGTGGGCTCGTTTTCCATCGCCTGCCTGATAATGGGGATCATCATATTGATAATGGTTTGACTACAACTGTTCATACTCGAAATTATATAGAACAAGACGACAACGTTGAGAGCTCAAGGAAGCAGAACAAGTTCTCCTCTGGAACTCAAGGGAGACCGGTGGTCGCTTATGCTTCTGTTGCTCCTTTCCCTTTCTTGCCAGCTCCATCATATTGAAATCTGCTCCTTTCTTACCATGTGGATTTACTTATGTCACCTGGACGTTGATGGGACGGCTAGAACATCGATTCTATGCCAAGTTCCTTTCTAAAAAGAAATCCTGAAAATAACTTGCAAATCCGTAGAATTTTTTAAATCAGTTTTCGTTGACAGGTTCATCATCGCAAAATAATCTATTTTGTGGTGGTGGGGGTGATCCCTAGTTATATGTCAAGTTAATATGTAATAAGTTACAGAAATTTTAATCTTCAGTATATAACATGTGATAAGGTGCAATATTTGTTTTCCCAGTGCAAGGATAGTTCTGTTGGTTTTTCTTCGCGGTCCATGTGCCATGCAGGTTACAGAGATTGTTAGCATGGTTTAAGCAAAATTTTGACAGTAAAAAAACCGAATCCTTTTTATACTGTCATGTTCTATAACGCTGAATAAATATATTTTGATACAAGTACTTGACCTTGAACTAAGCTCCAAGTCGTGTGACAATCGAATGAATCAAAAGCTTTGGCTAAAGAGTATACAGCCGTTGTACAACATAGAAGTTTGTTTATTAAGGTCAAATACAATGCCGATTAGGATACATGAACATATACATCCATGCTCGATCCCTCCTATGCTAGGAAGCTTCTGCCCCATGGTATCGGCACATCAGTGACCCTTCTTCATTAAACGAATCACTATCAAGGCGAAAGAGGAGTTGGCATCTCGCTTCGTTTCAGCTGTTGAAGCTAAGGGATCTCATTGAGTACTCCCGGATCAGGCTGGAGAAAAATGAATCCTTTCTTTCAAGGAGCCTTGATGGTGTGTCATATTCTGCTATTCTTCCTGTTCACAAGAAACGCAAAAAAAAAAAAAAGGCGTAACTTGCTTGCTCTAACATTGCAAGGTAAGCGGAATAGACTTACTAATATCCTTTGCAACAGTTTATTTGCGATGACTTTGATCCATTGATCAGATACTCATGTCAAGAACATCTTGATCTGGTGTACCGTGCGTTGATAACGTTACAGTGGGGGGGGGGGGACAGTAGCAAGGTAGAAAGTATTACCGTCACTTAGGACTAAGACGAGATCACTGTCTATGACGGTATGGATCCTGTGAGCAATGGAGAGTATGGTGCGATCCTTGAAATCCTGATTGATGATTTTCTGTATCACTCCATCTGTTGCTGAGTCGACAGATGCTGTGGCCTCATCAAGTACCACAATACTACTTCGCTTCAGCAACGCTCTTCCAAGGCAAAATAGCTGCCTTTGCCCTACGCTCCAGTTTCCTCCGTTTTCGACCACTGTATAATATGCAGGAAAATTAGCACACAATTATGTATAAAACTTCACAGAGTCACTCATTCAAAACTTGCTTTTCGGTTGCACTAAGAAAGCTCATAGCCGTCCCGCTTTACCTGTATAGTTTAATCTTTCTTCCTTTGCTCGAATCAGATCGCCTAGCTGACATTTATCAAGTGCCTAAAACAAGGGAGAATATTCATGCTTCAATTTCCCAACTATTCCAAAAATGAAGAACCACTTATTCCATAGCAGCGTATCAGTACTTGTTATCATAGAGAAAGAATATTTACCTCCCATATCTCATTATCCGAATACTGCTGCAACGGGTCAAGGTTTCCTCTGACAGTGCCCTCGAACATCGTAGGGTCCTGTGGGATGATGCTGAGCCGGGACCTTAAGTCGTGTAGTCCGATGCTGCAAATGTCTACTTCGTCTATCACTATGGTACCTTCTGTTGGCTCAACAATTCTGAATAAGGCCTGTATGAGGGTTGATTTCCCACTGCCTGTCCTTCCTACTACTCCTATCTTTTTCCTTCCAGGCAATGTACATGTTATGTTCTTCAACACGCTCGGTAGATGATCTGCGTATTTAATCTGCAAGAACACGAACATATAATTGTCTTACAATGATAATCACGTCTAGTGAATGTCTAACACCACTGCTGATCACAACATGTAGGGTGTTAAGATATAAATAATATAATTTGCCTTCTATTAGAGGTTTGATCATTTTCTACAATTGATTTTTTAGTATGATATCAGAATTATGGTGAAAGGGTTAGGGATATAGGAACTTACTTTCAGGTTCTTGATACAAATGGTGCCCATGGAAGGCCAGTGCGTTGGAGGTCTAGAATTATCAATCACCAGCGAGGCTTCACTGGCGAGATTCGAGTACTGAAAAACTCGTTCAACTGAAATCATTTTGTTCTCAGCATTGCATAGGTTCCATATGACTGAAGCTTGAAGGACATTCAAGTTTATCCCATATGTCACGGCCAAACCAGCGAGGCCTGTATAATAAACCTTGTCAAATCTATGTTAACGCTCCCACGATATAGAACAAAAAACACGGCTGATTAGCTTTTATCAACAAATTCTTTACTGATATGTTCTTACTCAGATTTATAATTCCGTCAGGAAGTGATACCAGGAGGACTAACGAGAAAGCGAAGACGAAGTTAGACAGCTGATTCAGCCTGAAAGATAACCACTCCATGGCCGACACGTTATGAAACCATGGCTTCGAGTGGCTATCCACCAGCTCGAGGTTTGTGTTGATGAACCGCTGCCTTTGATCGAAAGCATGTATTGTTGCTGCTCCTGACAGTGACTCCGCGAAGTGGTGAAGGATCGGAGCCCTCTGAATCTCTGCAAGCCGCGCTAGCTCTCTTGCTGTTGGTATGTAGTATTGCTGAAAACCCGCCAAAATGATGAACATCAGGCTTCAAACACCGTCATTTATTTGTAACTCGGACAAACTGACTTTTGGATAAATTGCATTAAGTTGTCAAGCAAGTTTGTTACCTTGTACCATATACAGATCGCTGTGACGGGAATAAAGATAACAAACACTTCCCACGCCACCTGCGACATGACTGCCACGGTGCCTATGAGCTGAATGATTGAGAATGCTGCCCAACCTAATCTGTTTGGCATTTCCAAGTCTAACACACTTTGATCTGAAGATACCTGCAAGAAAGCGTGAACAGTTAAATCAGAAACAAAGTCGTCCGTCTTGTTATCTTCTCCTGGTTCACTTTGGGTTCGAGTCACGAATAAGCGAAGTTTCATTTTCATTTTCTATCAGAATGAGTACCACAATGATGAAAAAATTTGTAAGTTTCTATCAAGCTAATAGCGGTGGCATCATGACTTACACGATTTAATATTCTTCCGGTTGGAGTTGAATCGAAAAAAGCCATCGGAGCACGAAAAACACTCAGAAGCATTTCGGTGAAGAGCTTTTGGGCTGTCAAAAGTCCAGCTACTGCCACCCCCGAGGCTCGTGCAAGGACACAGAACGAGCTTGCAACGGCTAGGATCACGTAAATGAGCAAAATGAAGTCCATACCATATACAGGTTTTGCGTCGCCTGTAGTAGGACAAGCCCACGCCATCCAGTAATTGCTGGCTATCTGCAAAACCTGAAACGACGACTGCGCTAGAAGTATAATAGGGACTAATAAACCGCCTTTCACTATTGTCAAGTAAGTCCAGTAAACTTCTTTTCCTATGCTTCCTTTTTCTCGTTCTTCGTCCTGTATCAGTCTCCCGTTCTTCTCCGTTATCTCTTGGCATTGCTGGTTATTCTGGGGGTCATGAGTTGCGTGTTTCGGTTCAGCGTTAGGAGCTAGATTGGCGTTGTCGCCGTTGGGTTGAAGACTTTTGCTGGAGCTTTCAAAGGTGAGGATTGATTCTATAGCCTGACTATGAGCGCCAACTAGAACTTCGAATCCTATGTTTTGACTCAGGAGCTCCTTGAAACTCCCCGCTTGTGCGATTCTTCCATTTTGCATCACCTATAAAAATCATAAGCTACTGTGTGACCCTCTCGTAAATGGTATCAATCATATGCGCCTAAGATATTCGCGCAATGACATAAGTCCCCTCAACCGGTGCAGCCAAATAAAATTGCATACCAGAATAAGGTCTGCTGCTGGAAGAAATTCGACTTGATGTGTTACATACAGAATGGTCTTATCCTTCAAAATCCCCATCAGGCATTCCTGTTTACAAGGAAAATAATTTGCTCATTTTTCAGTCCAACTTCATGCACTTTTTAACTATGATTATAAGTTGATACGAGAAACAAACTCCACCAAAAGTCTGATGTGATGACAGAAGACCCACTTAAGAGAAGAAAAGATAAGAAAAGGCTACCTGAACTAGTTGTGTACCGGTATGGGCATCGACAGCACTGAAAGGATCATCAAGGAGATAGATATCAGCATCCTGGTAGACCGCTCGAGCTATCTGAATCCTTTGTTTCTGACCTCCGCTCATATTGATCCCACGCTCTCCAATCCCGGTCAAGTCACCACACGAGAACAGCTCAAAGTCCTTCTCCAACGCGCATGCCTTGATGGTCCTTTGGTACTTGGCAGCATCATAAGGACTACCAAACAATATGTTTTCTCTGATGTTTCCTGTCAATATCCACGGGGATTGAGGAACATACGCCTTTGATCCGCTAACCTTCACTCGCCCCGACAGCTTTTGGATCTCTCCTATGATCCCCGAAAGCAAACTTGACTTTCCTGACCCTACTGTACCACATACCGCAACCTTCATTCCTGGTTTGACCTGTAACTGGATCCCATCGAGCGTTGGGGTCCTGGAGTTCGGATCCCAGCTAAACTTCCCACCGTTGATCTCGATAGCATAGGGTGTTCCGTCCTTTGGAACATACTCGATAGCATTGGACTGAAGCTCTTCTTCTTGGAGGTATGACGCGACTCTATCAGCTGAAACTTTAGCTTGCGCTATGACGTTGAGCAACTCGGGGAGACTGAAGATTGGCTCTTGCAGCATCCTGAAAGTGGCCAATGCAGACAGCACTCTCCCTGCAGTGAGCGGGATTCCCATCAGGAGACACGCCCCAAAAGTCACGATCGAGATAAAGTTAGGAGATCCCCAGAAAATAAAGGCTCCAATAGCATTAAGTTTGAGAGATTTCCATATCCAGGAACACTCTATTTCTCTAAGGCTCTCTATCTTGTTCAGGAACTGGTTGTCCCATGCCTGAAGCTTTATAGTCTTCATGTTTCGAAGAATCTCCGAGGTCGCCTTCATACGTGAGTCCTTGGCTTCCATGATCCTTGTCTGGAATCGTTTCTGAAACCTTGTTAACGGTATGTTACAAGCCATGACCATTATTGTCGCAGCTAATCCCGCTATAGATCCCAAGCCAAGGTTCGTATGCAATATGTAGATTGCTAAAAATATTTGAATAGGCAGCATCCATATAGTGTTGAGGTACCACATGAAGTCTGTGATTCTTTGGATATCAACACTCATGTAGTTTATGATCTCTCCGCTCGTATGGCTCTGACGAGATTGGCTAGATAAGCGTAACCCCTTCTGGTATATGTGAGATATTAGAGCGGCCCTGAGACGAAGCCCCAGTTGTCTGGCTCCAAAGATCCACTGCCTCTGTGCTATCGTCTCCACGACCTTAGCCGCTAGGAAACCAAGTGCTATCAGGTATCCACTCTCTAGTTTCCTTTTCTTCTTGTCTCCAAGGAAATCAACAAAATAATTGATAAGATATGGACCGACGTAAGATGCCATAGCGCCTATCACTGCAAAAATTCCATTGATGGCCGCTTTCTTTCTTATAAAATGATACATCGCTTTGTAGATCGATGGATTCATACTTCCATCTCTCTCTTTCACATGCTTCAGATCTTGATCAAACAAATGTGATAGAATTGCTGCTGAGTCGTTGATATCAACTTCCGGGATCTCATCATGCTCAAGCGGCTTCTTTTTGCCAATAACAAATAACGGATTGAGCCACGAGAAGGTAATGAGGTCAATGATAGTGGCTTTCGCATACAAGGATTCCCCTTTTCCTTTCCCCTTCAAATGTTCATCAACATCTACATTAAGAAGTGGTTCAGTCAAGTCGCCCTCGTGGTCGCTAACTCTAGCTTTCTTTCCTCGAATTAAGATAGCCAGAAGCCCGACTGATGCAATGAGACCGACGAAATCAGCATAATCCTGTACTTTAGGCATTTCTTCAGTTGTCATCATTTGTTGCGCATCCATTACTACATGAATAGCGGACACGAAGAAGTTGCATACCCACCAAGCCTTGGCAATTCCAGGAAGAAGATTCTGTTGATTCGTCGCAAGATTCCTGCATAACGCGATAGCCATGACACCCCATGATATCACTTGCATTGACTCAGCTGCCAGAACAGGAAATTTAGACCAGCACTGAGCTTTCTCACTTCCATTTAACAGCATGAAGAGTGATATGCAATGAGTCCCCAAGAGTAGAATGCAGCACGTGACGCTAGATTTGCAATAGAAGCCGACTCTTGGATCAGTAATCTGCAACTCTTCGACTTTCTCGTTCACTTTTAGCCGGTCTTTGCACAGAAAGAGTACAAGTTTCCTGAGCAAGTAGATTGCGAAGATGCCAAAGAACCCAAGTTCAAGAATGATACTGATGTCCTCCCATAGACATTGCGACATTAGCTGCATCAGGAGTCCCCGATCTACGCGATGAAAACCTACCAGAAGGCAATAGAATGTCAGGGTAAGTTTACCACAACCAATCCATTCACTAGAGGTATTCATGAATATGTATTTTCACGAAAGTTATTTTAGAGGGAAACCAGGTCAGTAGTCAGTACCCAATAGTTTGCAAACTAGAAGGATCATTTAAACTGACGTTGCATGACGGTCAGCCAACTTACTCGCAGCCATCCAACAGATTCGAATTCTAACCTGTTGGAGTTATTCTGAGGCGCCCGACAGCGGGATATCGCCACCAGAGTGCCATGCTCATAGATATGTCAGCTTATAATAGGTGATCCAAGTACATTTAGGCGCTGGTTTTACGCCGAGACACATTTACATGAATCTCTGAAGAAGTCGTGTGTAAAAAAAGGCGCAGGGTTCCACTCCCACGCCCAAATTTATATCTCATGATACCAAAAGACTAAGCTAATGCTCTACATTCCTTTTTATTTTGTTCATGCAAAAACCAACTCAGCTGTATGTTCCCAGCATATGAAGGATCCATTTTCATTCTCATCCAGGGAAGAAAATGCAAGTATGAATCTCTGAGTCGAAGGCGGAGCATCGTTGCAGACAGAAGAAACATATCTTAACTCGAGACATTAACGCATTCGAGTCCTTAAATTTCGTTTGTTCTGCATTCAACTCCATATACATGTTTTTGCAATGTTTAACCAAGTAGTAGCTTCAACACATAAGAATCAACAGACTATGTTAAATCATGAGATGAGAGATTTAACATTTAAGAATATCAGAAAACAACAAGGGATACGATCCGTTTACATCACTATGTTTTACAGATATCCTTCCCACACCATATACTTGACTAGATTATATTTCTTAGACTATGTCAAACCAGCAATTTCAAGCAAACAAATGCACAACTCAAAACAGAAAGGGTGAAGTAGAGAGCTTACTTGCAACAAGAAAAGAATAAGGCATGGCTCCCTTTGCTTCCCCAACTTCAAAAATTAAGCTTTCTCGGTGAGCTTTGTGAGTGGATTCATGCATATGAACAAAACCAATATCATCGGAGGCTTTGAGAGCAATGGTGATTGGCTACTCATGCCACTCACACTTCTCCTCTAAAAAAAACACAAGGTGACCTTAGCAAGCTATTTTATATACTAGCATTTCTTGTAATACAGTGTTGACACAGTAGTAGAGAAATTAATAGAACTATAGTTAAAATGCACTATAAACGTGTGGACCGCACGAACACAAAGGTTGCGTTCAACCTCCAAAGTCTCTTACTGAACCAGAGTTTTTGACACTGAGTGAATAAACACACAAGTCAAACTTCGATTATTCTGTTGTCAGACTCCTGCTTTGTGTTAATCCCAACAAGAAATAAATTGAACCTAAAATCAAGACATTTTCGTTTTTAAACACATTACTACCGAAACAGCATAAACATATGAAGAATCTCCAAGAACTTTGAACCATAACCAATGGATTTCACCACCCTGACCAAATGGGTGATACGTAGCAATCTCCACTGCCCACTTGTGAATCACATATCATATATACTTAGTTTACTCGTAGTAAAATTTATACTATAGGACAAGATGAAAATTAAAAAAAATCACCAAAACTATTGTATACGACAAGAACAAAAAGAAAAGAAAAATCACTTTGGTATAGGACAAGAACAAAAAAAATCACTATGTGCAGGATGACTCATACCAAAGCTCATATACTCCCAGATAACATAACCTGTCCAGCACCAGCTTTGTAAAAGCTGAAACGGGACCAAAAATTTGTAACCTTTATTCTATCTATACACTTATTTTATTTCAATTTTTGGAAAGTGAAGCCACGAATCACAAAGCCTCAGGTTTTATACGGTTGATGCTAATTGGATGAACAGTTTCCACATGAAAAAGACGAGTCAGATAAAGCAGAGCGAAAGGTACCAAAATGGGAAAAAGTATTCACGTGTAGAGCCTTTTAAGACTCTTCCTTTGAGTGGTGTGGTAGGGAATGTTTGTTTTGTAAACCTTGTAACGTGATCGAGTCGACTGAAGAACAAGACAACTATATACAGGAAACGTGGAACCAAATCCGACTCAAGCACATATAACATTGAATATGCGTTCTCGTGTTAGATTCCGTGAGAAAAATTATCCCATTCCAACCCCACAAGAAAGAATTGAGATTTACTTGGAATTAGCCGAAGAAGGGTTACATTTGATCGCAAGAAAACAAGAAAGTTGTGATTGAAAACGAAGATGATGTTTGTGTCAAAATATTGTTGGGATTTTTGGAGATTGTGATTTGATTTTGTTTTATTTCTGTTTCCTACATTAATGGGGAGTGCTAAAAGTGGGAGTATTTATTTTTATTTTTATTTTTTTATGTATCCATTGATTGAAATGTGATGGTAAAGTTTAATGTGACAACAAGGTAAGGAATGAAGAGCGACCATGTACCAACACTGGTGGAAAGTGTAAAACGACATTTATAAATAGCCCGAGTGTAGTGTGTCATCGTTTGGAGTAATAATATGCCAAACTTTCAAGATGAATGTGATGATTATTGGTGTGTTATTTTGACCTAAGCTTGATCTAATCATGTTGTGCTGGCAAAGTCAACTTCTTGGGTTGCGGGCGGAGAAAAAGCGGACGAGACAGAATAGAATGGCGGGCACGAGCGGTCTAGTGTCTGATATGAATTTTTTAAGACCACTAACTAATCCCTGATATAAGCTACTCTTTCACCCAACACTTGGGCTCAATGACAAATACTACTCCTCCTTTAAATATAATATTTTAAATTATTATTTTTTTCTTGATAATGTAAGAAATTTACGTTAATAGTGTCAAGTTAAAATATATAATTTATATTGTTATTAGTATTTCACGATAATTTAAAAAAAAAAAACGATGTTTAATCATCTCACGACGAGAATCAGATCTTGTCTCGACATATATGTATTTTTCAAATTATTATAAATAATTCGAAACAGAAAAAATAAATTTATGATTATGACATAAACATCATGTAAATTTCACCAAACCCACATACTTTACCTTCCCAAAAAAAATGGGTATTCCCATTTGATTAGGCAAATTGGGAAAAAATAACTAATATAAGATTTTGTTACGTTTTGATATCTATTCATATTTTACACAACCTTTATTTGTTATCTTGATATCTAACTCATATTTTGATATCTATTCATAACAAATTTATTTTATTACTCCTTATTTATAGTTCATATAGCTTTTATTTGCATGTCACAACCTTTTATATGTATTTCACAAATCAAAATTGATACTAAAATATAAGAAAAACTTATATTGATGTTTTTAACCAATTCATCCCATTTGATTTCATCTTTTGGGTCAAAATATTTGCTACTGTATAGTGGGATGAATCGTAATAACAACTCAATATTTTTTATCATTATAATCAGAGTTTAGAAAGGACGAAACATATATAATCTTATCATACTAAACAATAAAAAAATATTTCTAAATATCTTGAAAAAAGGTTGAACAAAAAAAAACATGCATAGAATAGATCAAAACATGAATAAATAAATACTTCATCCGTTTTAAATAAATTATGATGACAAAAATTTCAAGATCTAATTTAGTATGATCGAACGTCATTTTTTTACAAAATGGTCGTGAGACACTAATAATATATTAAGTTATGAATTTTAATCTTAAATCAGTTTAAAATTGTTCTGATATCGTTAAAAATAAGAACAAAATATATTAAAATACATATTATCGTAATTTATTTGAGATGAAAATAACATATAAATCAATAAATATTTCGAGTTGTCAGGAGTTTTTTCTAACATTATTTCGACCACTCGTAGAAATTATCTTTCACTCCCATCTTGTGGCGTCATAAAGTTCTATTCCTAACATTATTTTTTGTTAGTTCAAATAGAATTAGATCTTCATTGATAAATCGAAGAAGTCGAGTTGGAGCTCCAACAGTGCAGTTCAGTACAAAATGTCGTCGCTGTGCTGAGCTGAAAAAAACAAGAGAAAAAAAAAAAAAACGAGCAGGAAACGAGCAGGAAAACCAATCGACGCCCTAACTCAAATCACATCCAAAAAATAATAATAAAAATGCATCAATTTTTTTGCCCATCAAGAATGAAATCGAAGCAACAAGGACAGATCTTACCCATCAGGTATTGATTTCTTACATCAATGTCTTTTTTGGAAAATTCTTTGAGATTTCAATTTAGGGTTTCAATTTTTTATGCGAGAATTCTTCATATGTAACCCGTGGAGAATTAATAACACAAAAATATTTCATCTTATTTTTTTCTTCAATAGATATTCCATTAATGCTTATTTTAATAATTTTTATTTTGAAAGATTTATACATTATATTTATTTTCCTAATAAAACTATCATTAATTCACACGATCAACTAGTCAAAGAAATCTGAACGAATAGATGTGATTCTTTCCACTTTCAAAATCACGGGGATGTTATTGCTTTAGATATGAGAAGACAAGGAGGAGAAGGATTGTGGGGAAAAGAAGCACGAACGAGATCAATTGGGCATGGAGGAAAGGTTAAAGAGACAACGACAATGGTGACAATGGCGATGAAAAGAGGAGATGCAAGTGGAGAGGGGTTGGAAGGAGACAACGATGTCAAGAAGAACGGGTGGGTTGAGAAAGAAGATGAATTGTGTTTGTATCAAAGATGCTGGGATAAAATTATCGATAACCTTCCCGGAATAGAAGATGGGAATTCAAAACAAAAAGGTTAGGATCAAAAATCAAATCTTCAAAAATCAAATAAAAAGATACGTTTTTTTTTTAAAAAAAAAAAGCTTGAAAAAATGGGTAAGAGATATTCTAGAGAGAAAAAAAACGTGGGATACTTGATGGGAATCTTGACTAAATGGTACCTTCCGATAATTTTTTGATTTTTTTAATTTAATTAATTTCTTAAGTCGTTTAGTCTACGCTAAATTGCAACAAATCTGATTGGATTTCAATCCAATAGGTTTCCTAGTTTTGAAGTCCTTGCACACGTATGAATTGGGATCTGCATGACATCATGTTTATGCAAGTTCCATATTATTTCTTTTAAAATTTTCATGAACTAAATAGACTTATGACATATTATAGGCGAATATCACAAACGGCAAGACGGGGCCAAGAACCAGTATCCTACTCCAAGACGGTTCAGATGACGAATTTAACATATCAAATAGCGAGTCGTCGAGCACATGCGATCGTGTTCCATAACATTCAAGTTTACCTTAAAAGGTTCAGATGTATCGTTACTAGTTGAAGTTTTTTTTATGTATTTGGGCAAACTTTTTTGACACTTGAACGTGTTATCTGATGTTTGCTCATAAGACTCGCTGGTATTGTGCAGATGGTTTTGTATGAGATGATATTTAAGAATGAGCAAGATGGTTATTTATCATTTCGTCTGGCTTGTTCATATAGACTCTTATTTATCATTGAATCCTCGTAATCGTCTTTTTTTTTTTTACTCTCTCTCGTGTTATGTCAAAGCGCTGCATCATATCATTAATCATACCATACAATGATCGTGTGCCCTGCGCAAGAACTGTTCATCATATCATATCGCTCTATGATCGCTTCATAAGGGAATACGTGATTCATGAAGTTTATCATGAATATAATAATTAGTAAAGCAAGCGAGATCAGATAAGTTCAAGAGAAAAAATCTCATTCCCATCAAATGAGAAGTTCTAGCTTATACAAAGCTGTTAACGATCAAATGAGCAACTTCTTCATGAGAAAAAGGAGAACATAGAGCATGTCAGAAAAGACGGATTTACAAAAAATAAAATAAAAAATGATCAATTCTTGATCAGTTCTTCGCTTCCTCGCATCAATATTTTCCCTCTACAGCCCTCGCCTCGCCTTTTTTGAGCTCAGTCGGTTCACTAACGATAACCATTTTCTCTTCGCTTTCTCCACTTTGCTTCCTAAATCGCTTGTATATATCACCCTTGTAAAAAATCCTAATCCTGAACACCTATATCTACAAAACCATTGTATCGAAGATGTCGAGGTAAAGTAACACCATAAAAGAAAACTTGAAACTCTAGCATCCAATGCAACTCAAGACCTTCGCCATCAATATCGTCATATCCTTTGGAGCCAATTATCTACGGTTGAAAAACGTTGAGTAGTTCTTCAACAGAAAAAGTTACAATTTGCTGAACTTCAATTCAAAAAAAAAAAAAAAAAAAAAAAAGAACTTGATTATCAACAGGAGTTTAATGGAACGCAAAGATACAAATAAATTTCTTGGCCTACTGTAAACAAATTTAAAGATGCAAGAGGAGTTTAAACTTTCAAATCACCTTCGAGAATAAACAATGGGTTGAGTTGAAAAATATTTATTAATGGTATATATAATGTTATTGTTGTTGGGCCCAACGCATATACAAAAACCATATTTTCTGGCTTAATCATAAAAATTAAGTTAAGTTCACTTATATATCTTTAGTTTAGAAACTTTTGATGTACTTAATCATATCTCAGAATATCACCTTTGCGACGGAATATATATCTTTTTCTAAGATTAGAATACATTTCATATATAAGGTACATCTAACATAAAATCTTAGGTGATATTTTTTCTTCAAGTATTGCTCCTATATCAAAAAGAAGAAGAATGACACAGAAAAATAATAATAGTGAGTTATAAGATCTCAATAACGTGTAGACTCTCTTATCAGAGATTACAAGAGAAAATAATGTAAGAAAAAAAAAATGATCATTTGAATTCTTTATTCCAGCACTCTGAAATTATTATGTCAATCTGACAGTTATAATTATGATGATAAGCATATCAATGATTCATCATAGTCATATAAGCACACTTAATATCACGTAATAACGCTCGAAATCACGCTTTCATCGACACTCCAGACATTATTAACGTTATTTATTACCGTCATGTTATTTATGATAATAACACACAAAGTTTACTACCTCACACACAAGTTTTTTTAAAAAAAAATCGAAAAATATTATCTCTTAGGCCTTTTAAGGTTTTGAATCCGAAAAATAATATTTAACCTTTTTCAATTATCATCTGATTGTATTTTATCCTTCAAATTATAAAAATAATTACTTAATCTCTTAAATTTTGAAAAAATTTTGATTTCTGACTCATGTATTATATATTTTTTTGACAAAATATGGAAAAACAATATATACCATTTTCTTAAAGCATGAATGATTATACATAAAAGGTCGAAAATTTATAAAATCATGTGCTATTTTCCTTTTTGAAAATAATATTTCTATAAATACTGTAGCTTATTTAAGTGTTGCCCCACTTCCCAATAAAATAAAAAATAAAAAATTAATAAAAAAAATTGAAAAATAGCATTCATCCACTGTAGTCAAAAGTTCCTCTCTTTTTTCATAAATTCTTTCTAGGGTTTTTTCATCCCGACCCACTCGCTCTTTCTCTCGTCGTTCTAGGGTTTTACTCAGCGCCGTCGATCGCACCCCAACCCGAATCCGAACGATTCATCCGCCGCCGCCAAAAGGTTCCTCTCTTTTTCTCCTCTTTTGATCTCTCTCCTTCGAATTTCATCTCAATATCATTCTTCATCGTCGATTCTCAGATCTGATTTCATTTACCTTTTCGAATCTGAATCCATCGATGTATATATGCTTCACTTTTCGTTGATATATGAAATTGAAATCATAGTTTGTTTATTGTGTTATGATAATCAGATATGATGTAGTGTTATTCTTTTTTGACTTGACGTGAACGGTGTTAAGAGTATTCGGTAACTATCGAAAAAATAGACTGGTTTTACTGATGTTCGACGTTGTGCGATGGTGGATGCTAGGGTTTACTTTAACGCCATGCGGTGGCGGTAGATAATTTTACGACGATGTCGCGGAATCGCTAGTGTTGATGGACGAAAAGAATTTTATTTGGTCAAGCGGCATTCGACTAGTGATTTCAGTTGTGTTATGGATGATAACTTGATGTAATTAGAATCTATGAGATTTGTGGAGTGGTGCGTGTGGTTCCAGTGACATATAAATGGAGTAACAAATTCTGGATCGGTCGGTAGAACATTATTCTTAGTCAAGGCTCAAGAGACATGTTTAAAGAAAATTTTTTAGGCGATAAATATTTTTGATGTTTTGGGGTTATTTGTATAAGTATGTTGTGTCGAGTTGGTGGTGGAAGAGGTGCTTTCTATGGACGCATGGAATGCAATCCTCTTCCCAATTGCCCTTATTAGTATTAGTGTTTCATATTTATCTCAATTTGGATGGTGGAGATATGATGATGCGAAGGTTGCATCTGAATTCCGAGAATTCTGAGCTTTCCAATTCCAAAATTCTGTCCATTTGAGCAGTGGATATGTTTGGATATGTTTTTCGCTTTTGAACTGAAAAATTCCCCTCCTTTCTCCATGTTTGCAAAGCTGATAGCACTTCTCTAGATGGCCGAGTATATACTCTTTAGAAGATCATGAAAATATTTGAGTACTTGGTTCATTTGTATAAATCTTATTGCACCCACCCTTTGTACTCAAGAAAAAGAAAAGTATTACCATTAAAAGATCTAGGAGTTTTTGAAAATTCTACGCAATTGAACTTCTGGTCTCAGTGTGAGTTCTCCCACCTGTTATTGGATTACATCTTCCACTGTGTTTTGTTGGTCAAGCTGTTAAAGAGTGTTGCTTCCCAAGATTATCATATTATTTTTCCAGGCTCAGGGCAAGTTCTTCATCTTGTGATTCGCGATTTTTCGTTTAGTTGTTTGTTTCAACATGATGTTTGGGAATTAGTGTATTGTCATAGCATCTTGCACCACTAACTAGGATATGATTTATGTTGGTGTATTCTAATACCTCATGTTTTGTTTTTTTGGATCTTTGTGTACTTGATGTGGGTCTCTAGCATACTATTTGATATTGGATACTATCATGCATGATTAGATAATGCTTGTCTTGGATTTTTCATGTATTTGTATCACATTGTAGTGACTTTTGTTCTTCGACAATTTTGATGCAACCAGATGGGTGACGACCGTGATGTAGATGAGTACCGCTGTTTCGTTGGAAGCCTTTCGTGGTCAACTACTGATAGAGGTTTGAAGGAGGCTTTTGAAAAGTTTGGTCACCTGGTTGAGGCTAAGGTAAAGTGCTGCTACTGACCTTTGGAAATGACTTCTCATCTGTGCTTTCTTACTTAAATTGAGCATAGTTGATTATTTCCATTTTTGAATGGAACAAGGCTCTTTTTATAGATGCTTAACCTCTGTTCTTGTTGATCATTGGACTTGATTTTAATATCTGATATACTTCTTTAATAATTTTTTTTCTAATCATAAAAGCTATCATGCATTGACCATTGGCTCTCATTTGGTTTGTTTGTAATCTTTCTCATTGGTCTTGCTTGATGGAGCTCTTTGAAATCTTCATAGTATCAAGTTTTGCCTTTTCTTGAATTGCAAGGACCCTATTCTTTAATTTTTTCACCTTGGAGTTTGTACTGATTTGCACTTTGAAATTGGTTCTGCTTTACTGTGGATATTCGTATTGTTGATTCCAATAAAAAAATTTCTAACTGCAGTATCAAAATTCTGTGGTTCTTGCACTAGCTTTCTATTTTATTCTGCAAGTTCATTTCTCTATTTTATTCATGATGAAGGTGGTGCTTGACAAATTCTCTGGGCGCTCCCGTGGATTTGGTTTTGTTTCTTTCGATGAAAAGAAAGCTATGGAAGAAGCTATCAAGGCAATGAATGGCATGGATTTGGATGGTCGTTCAATAACTGTGGAAAAAGCCCAGCCAAGTGGGGGTTCTAGAGATCGTGATGGGGATTATGATCGTGACCGTGGCCGTGGCCGTGATCGTGACAGAGACAGCAGGGGCAGTTATGGAGGGTCAAAAGGTTCTAGTGGTGATGGGTGCTTCAAATGTGGAAAGCCTGGACACTTTGCACGTGAGTGCCCATCTGGTGATGGAGCAAGAGGTGGTGGATATGGTGGAAGGGATGACCGCAAGGGTGGAGGTGGTGGCTATGGACCTGATCGTGGTGGAGATCGTCATGGTGGTGGTCGCTACAGGGATTCCGGGAGTCGTGGAGGATCTGGAGGGGAACGTTACAACCGTGACCGCTCTGGTCCTTATGATCGGTCTGCAAATCTCCATTGACAGTGAACTGCTAAAATATTGTTCGCTGTCTTTCGGTGTAAGTTGTACTCTTAATGATTGCAGAGACATTGATTATTGTTTGTCATATCTGTTTCAGCTGAACGTGTGAAAGGTAGCATGGACACACTGCAAGCTCTTGATGGAAGATCTCAAAGCCATTGAAGACTTGTCGATGTCTCTTGTTGAATGTTTCTGGTTCTATCGCAGACTTGGAGTGGCTATATTTTTCTGCAAGTGTTTCCTATTTCGGATGATCGGTCTTGTTTTCTGAGATCTTATGCTAGCTTGACATGCACTTCTGGTATTGGCTCTAAGTATGTGAATCTGGTTTTGCCTGCTGGGTTCTATGTGATTTCGGTTCCTATTTGATATGAGAGTGGTTCATTGGGATTGTTTGGTTGGTGACGCATCTTGCTTTCTCGTGATCTTTCTGAATGGATCGTATGTGCTGTAGTAGAGTTGACGTCCCTTTGTTTTTATGGATCGTCAAGAAGACTCAGGGTAATTTCTTATCTACTTGGCTTTCGTGTTCTGTGCAGATCTTCTGCCCCTCTATTAATCCTTTCAAAATTTTGGCAGGGCAATAAGTCCTTTTTGGGTCTTTTGGGTACATGATTTGGTTCGTTGATGCTAGTTTGGTCCTGTTACATCATGGGTTCACCTTGTTCTCTTTCAAAACAGTTCCATTGGATTTGGCGAGTCGAGTGTAAGAGTACCGTGATGGACAGTTGTTTGGCTCTTAGGTTGCAATATGAAAACAACTGTGACCTTTGCTTAGATTGTTCTTCGGTCCCTGGAGAATTTGGCTCTTTTGAGGTCCTTGAGTCCCTGGCTGTGTGAACGAGTCACGATGATCGCATGTGCTCGATGGGAACTTGAACCAAAGCTGTCCCAGAAGACCGTGTGAGCAATTTTTTCGTCGACCAATGAGCTCATTGTGGTATCAAACCATTCATCCATAGCAGCCAAGTGTGTGTTCCTTGCATTGCTTCCTAATCTTGGCACCGTGGTCAGTAATAAGGCCTTCCCAGCTCTCGCAAATGCTCTCCTGGGATATTCATTTTAGTCTAATTACATATTTCACACCCAAGATTTCGGTTTTTTGTTCTGGATATAATTTGAAATCCGTGCATTTTGAAAGTACATTGTGAACATTTTACATTTCGTTAAAGAGTTACATTTTCACGATTGTGAGGATTGTGCTGACCATTGCGATTGTGGGATTATGGTGTGCAATAACTTCCTGAAATCTTCTACTCCCCTTTTTTGTTTAGAGTCCATTGCGCTTGTGATGTAAATTAATTTCCTTATCCGCTAGATCTTGCCGCTATTATGTTTGTCAGTATAGCATGAGTTCGTTTTTTTTTTGTTTTTGCTTGCAGCTTCTGGATAGCATGCCTCTGGGGCATCTTGAGTGCTTCTGTTGCTTGCTTGTGATCTTATATGGAAGTTGTTAATGTTGTCACCGTCATTGCATTTGATGTCATTTTTCTTTTGCTTATCCTTGTTTTGTTGCGCGAATGAAGGTGTGGAAATGTAGTACCAAATGTTGGGATGTTTCGAGAGGGACGAGATAAGTCTTTTATCAATGTCACAGGTTCGTCTATTAGTCTGTCGAATCAATTTCTATCTGCTCTAGGCAGGTGTCCTGGCACTAGTAATGTTGTCTTGATTTTTTGATAGTTGATTTGTCCTTGGGTTTTGTCTAGTTCTGTTCGGTGTTTCGATAGTAGGGTTGCATTCGAGTAGAAGTTGAGTTCATTCCCAATGACATTTTACACCTTTGACATGATAAACGAAGCAGAATTTTGGACGATTTGTTCGGATGGTGTAGGAAGTAGAGTCACTGTATTGCATGTAGCTAGTAAGAGGCAGAGAAAAGTGGGGCATTCTATGTAGAAATGTAAACATAAACTAGATGATAGTGCGAACAGGTTATGGTCAAAGCTTTTTGCAATTCTCGGCTTTTTGACAATGGTACAAGTTTCCTCACCTACGAAGAGTAGACAGTCTCCTATGGTACGGTTTAGGCTTCTACGGAGCCTGATCGGAACTCTATCCTTCAAATACAGTAAAAACAGAGCTCTATTCGTGCAGTGCCCATGCCACCACAGGCATATAAGCCGTCCAACCAGACCTTGCTTTTGTGCCAATTGTCACGGGTGTCACAATACACAGGCATTCCTGGAATCGTACTACTACCTAATGTTTGGTGCATGAAACTATGCAAAACAAACCAGAAGAAGAAAACGCAAATAAATTTACAACGATCACTGCTTACTCAAAGGCCAAGAACACAATCCATGTCATGCAAATACGAAGAGCAAATAACCCGCTGTAGTCGAACATACCTGACAGCTGATATTCTCCACTAATAAGCCGAAGACTGTCGGTTACAGCTGAATTTTACAAGACAACCCGTGGGAGCCGCATCCTGGCAGAGAAACTGGTTACTAAGAAGTGATGATTCCTAATGTTTTCCTTAACGTCTATATCTAGGAGGGGTGTCTATGCTTTGCTCTTTCTGTATGTACAAAACCTGAGCCAGATAAGCCTTGCAAAAATTGGCAAGAGTGCTCACGTATCAACTGATGGGAAGAACTCTCATCTGCTGCGTGGTTAGATATTGGAATTCAGATGTTTTGGGATTTTTTGATATGACACAATCTCAAAACATCCAGAAATCCTGATTCTGCCAACTGCTCATCAAACCTCAACTCCGACTATATTGATCACCACCAGTATCCTGCGAGATATTCACCTGCGTTTATATTGACATGCGATTTCAAAGAAAATGAGAGGATTAAGGTCAATGGAATCCTGACCTGAATGCTTTGGAGCAGCTCCTTAAGTTCAGTTTTGATGACTGAAAAAGGCGGTCTCTTGTTCGGAGCTGAATCCCAACACCTTTGCATCAACTTGACAAGTTTAGGGTTCATATTCTCCAGAAGAGCTGGTCGAAGTCCCTGCAATGACGCTAAAGATTTAAAATCCAACATTTATCTATATTAATCAATTGGACTACTGATTTCATGTACTGACCCATACACATTTTGATTTAGACACGGAAGTGTGAAAATCTGATCTAGCCAAAGGCTACATGGAAAAAACGGCTTTCTCTGTTCTCCTGTATAATAATGGACAAAAAGCAGGGGATAACTACATCACATGCCTACCTGTCTTACTCCCAGCGCAGCTTGCAGCGGGGTCATGGTATCATATGGAACCTGAAACGCAAACAAGACGAGGTTTCCACCTAATTTTCTTCACATCTTAAAATTTTCAAACAGAGTACGAGAAACTCCATCAGATACCTTGGCTGTTGCAAGTTCCCACAAGACGATGGCAAAACTGAACACATCAGCTTTCTGGTCATAAGGTTGATGATTTATAACCTTTTGAATCAACAGGAGGTAGTGTCAGAAATATGATGGAGGCCATAGTAAAAAAGAATTCCACCAAGTAAAGAATGCGAATGCATCTGACTGCTGCAATAGAAAACTTCAGCAGAAAAATCAAGTCTACTCATCTATTCATATCAAATGACTCGAGGAATGTAGTCACACGCTCCCACTAAAATCACAAGCCACAACGAATTTTACAAATTGATTCCTTCTCCATGCCGCAAATTACAGTCAGCAACGAGCAGCATAATGCGAACTTTTGAATCCTATAAACTCAGCTCCACTAATAAATCACCGTATCAATTGATCCAAGTCTCCTACGAATTTGAGTTTGCCATACCCTTATTTCATGCTCAAAGAGAGAACATGCCAGTGGATGATACAACTTTCTTTTGACCAACTCCTGAAAGAGTATTGATGTATAAATATAAACTTTGAACTTTCGAGACCAAAAGCCTTTCATCAGGATACGTAAACTACTTATGTGAAATGGAATCATGATCAAAGGCACCAAGAGAATAACAAAGAGTTCGACTAAAACCTGCAAATTGTAACTTCGTAGCAAGTCTATTGAGCAGAGGCAAATATAAATGTCGCAACTAAAAATGCATCACCTCAGGTGCCATCCATCTGTATGTTCCGGTTTCAGCCGTCATTATGCCCTCTTCTATTTGAAATCGAGCAACGCCAAAGTCAGCCACCTTTACAACCTTTTATATCAACGAGAAAATGTCAATGGCACATGAAGGCCCAATAGACTACCACCAGTAAAGAAGGGTTTGCATAGCTTAGGAGGCCAAAAAAAAAAAAAAAAAAAAACCTTGCACATACATCAAGTCGAAATTAGACTACATGGCAACATCATGAGGTGATCTCGAAAATAATTTTAATTTTTTTACCTACAAAAATTCACCAAAGTAGTATCAAAAGCTCTATTCTGTGGAAATTAATCCAGCACAATAAGAAGCCAGGAAAAGGTTTACATTAAATAACAAGTCATGAACAATAGTACTTTGATGTTTAGACAATGGAAGCAAAGGAAACAGGGTCAAGTAGATAGAAAAAAGGCAGCATGCAAGATTAAATTCCTTGAGATCAGAATTAACAGAAATCACAAACTTACTTGGTCAGAATCTATCAGCAAATTAGCTGTTTTGAGATCCCTGTGTATTATATTGTTCTGGTGCAAATACTCCATCCCTTTGCATACATCGATCGCAAACTTCAGTAATTGAGAAAGCTTCAGTTTTCTAGAATTTTTGTGAAGATAGTTGTATAGACTCCCACCAGACAAGTATTCTACAACAGGAGTCAAACAACACATTAGAAGGCAGGTATGTTTATATTTCTAATCGATAATTTCTTTCAAGCAATGATTTCGGCTACCATCGGAGTCAGTCACTCATGACCCCAGCCCATTAGCTAGTAATTAAAACTTCCTCTCAGTTCCTAACAATCTAGTTGGAAAGAAGAGGTGGGGGTGGTAGTGAGAACCAACCTCAGGAAAAAGTACCAAGTAATATGCATCTGCAGATTTCAAATAAAATTTTGGAACACCAACATGCACAAAGTAGGGGACGTCGGGACGATTAGAGCATGTCAAGCAGGATGTGACTATTTTATTTTATTTTAGTTTAAAAAAGGCAAAACTTTTACCAAGCATATATCACGAAAGGATAACTTTCAAATTTCTTTCTTCAGAGGTGACAAAAAAATAAAATAAAAATTGCACAGATGGTGTTACATGGTCCAACAAGGATGAGATGAACATTGCCTCATCTCACATCAGTGATGTGCCAACTCCTTGGAATAAACTCATGGATCCTTGGTCTAAATGGTGGCAGTTCATAATGAAAGGATCAAATGTGAGGCAAAGGACAGAGTAAATACTTTGAACCATAAGTGTGCAAAACCACACAATCTATATAGAAATGACAAATAAACAAGCATAGATTAAAAGTAACAGGGAATTTTAAAACCCAGAAATCAACTAGGGTATTTTGAAAGTACTACATTGTCAACGGAAAAAACAAATTGTACCACATTTGAACTATAGAGTAAACCAATAGAAGCATACTTCTCCACACCAAAAATAGAACCACACTTAAGCATTTGGACACTGTATTGGTAGAGCAAACCAGAGTGCAAATTAAATATATGTTTTACCACATTCGAAACCTCAAATCATGAAGATAAGCTAAAAATAAAACAACTTAACGACTTACCCGTTACAATGCAGAAATGTGGGGACTTTGTGCATGCTCCTACAAATTTTACGACATTCTCGTGCTTAACCTCCCTACAATTTGTTCATCTTGATATTCAATCTTCATTTTAAAGCAAGGGAAGCCACAGATCATAGAATGTCCAAGTACAAAAGA
The DNA here is from genome assembly GCA_001925005.1 of Drosera capensis. Taxonomy (NCBI): domain Eukaryota; kingdom Viridiplantae; phylum Streptophyta; class Magnoliopsida; order Caryophyllales; family Droseraceae; genus Drosera; species Drosera capensis. The sequence continues at coordinate 31,129 of LIEC01012109.1, forward strand.
TGGAAAAAGGAAAAAACAAGACGAGTACTTGTTCACCTTAAAATCGCCGCTTCCTGAGCAAACTCCTCCTCTGACGCTGCATTCAGATGCTCAGGTCTAAGAGTCTTGATGGCAACTTCCTGACCTTGGTAGACACCATGGTACCTTTTTCAAGGACCAACAACATGAGAAAAAGAATAACGACAGGAATAAAGAGGAGTTTTTAAGGATTAGAATACTGTACCAACTTACAAGTCACCACAAGATCCAGATGCTATTTTTTCACCAATTTTCAGCAACCTCCTGTCAATTTCCCAATCTCCAGGTCTTGCAGAAGTGGCCGCCGATCTATCTGTAGAAGATCGTGAATGTGAAGAACCCGACCATGACCCCTGCCATAATTCCAATAAGTCAGACAGGTTGATAGGCCTGAACCCAAAAAAAAAAAAAACACTTCCGTTGATAATTATAAGCCGACTTCCACAATCTTCAAACTACAACCAAGTACCAGCTATGCCTCAAAAATCATAGAAGCAAGAAATAAGATGCGAAGTCAGTTAGTTTCATTGCACCTTCACAATGTGTATACATGAATACGCTAGATGCAAATTGCACAGACTGCAGCTCAGATAGAGTTTAAATGGTCATAGAATCCAGACCAAAAGAGCATCCTAAATTAGTTTGAGGAGGTATGTTTGGTTGATAAAAATTTCTGAGTTGTTCCTCGGCCAACCAAAAAAGGAAAAAAAATGCGGAAAGAAGCGACATCTCCAGACAGTTTGAACAACTGACAGCAAGAAGTGAAGCATTTAAGAAAAGAAGTCATTGTTTCAGACCATCACATTGCTTGTTCGAAACATAAGAGATTCTGCTGCAAGCTGCACCTGGAATACGCCAGGCAAGAGTTAAAAAAGGGGGGGAAAAGACGATAAATATTTACCTCACTTCTGATAATTGCTTCTGCCACAGCTTTGTGCAAACCCTCTGTATCCTGTACAACATAGAAGCAAGCAAAGATCAAATGGGAACCGTTCCATTTGCATAAGGTTACTGTGGATGTAAAACTAAATTCTTGAATGTGATTATCTGCTCCATGACTTCCAGAACCATAATTGTCAGGTCCGTTGATTCCTATGTGCCATTTCACTTTTATTGCCCTCATATAACCATGCTAGAGTGTCCTAGATGAGACTGAATCTGTCTACAAGCCAAGATGAGTTACCATACTATGAACCTCAAAACAAGTCAAATCCATAATTTTCTTGGAACTGATGCAGCCCAGTCATAGATGTCTTGGTCATAGCTTCAATTATCAAACAAAACAATGTCTTTGTCTACGAGATAAGATAATTTGTTGCTTTAGACTCCCTTCTAAATGTTAGCCTATACATTGTCATGTTACTATACAATTTTGCCAAAAAATGAAGAGCATGCACAGGACCTTGATCTTTTTCTCTTTGTCGATAATTTCCAAATTCAAAGTAGATTAAAGAAAAATTTACTTGGACTCCCCGAAACGAAAGATCCTAAACTTTACAAATTCAAAGTAGTTACTAATGATCCATTTTCCAGCCTCCAGGTAACTGGACTCTATCAAAATTTAGTCCACCTCAACCACTAAATGTTTTCTTCGTTTGGATGAAGAGGACTACGTATTTATAACCAGATAATAACAGTGATATATATAGAGGTCAATCCTCATCATCAAGAGATGTCCCCTAAAAGAACATGTTCCCCTCATGCTGCTTAAGCAAAACACATAAAAGGACATGCCCTCCAGAAATTATATGTATCTTGCAATAAAAAATGCTTGGCATAAGTGAAAAAATCAATACAAGAAAGCCAGAGTACCTCAGAAGGCCATCCATCCACGACAAAGACATCCAAGGAGTAGCCATCAGTTGTTGAGAACACATGAGCCTCCCGAATGTTCAGTCCAATGTCAGAAAGCAAAGCAGAAAGCTGGAGAAATAATTACACACCACAGGACGTTAACACATGATCTTCAAAACAGAACGAGCAAAAGATGTGTCCCATAGGCAAAAGATGGGTTAAAAGCCCAGGGGCAACTTAAAGATTTCAAGACTACTTTAGCAACATAAATGATTCTAAGAAGAAACCAAGCTCCCTGTCCCCGTCACCACCTCTAACCGTGTTGAGGTAAAGTGCCACGAGAAACTCTTCGAGTTTCAATATAACAGTAGCAGCATCTATGACTAACACACGTAAGCAGTTTGATGCCTTCAAAAGTAGTGGAATCATAATCTCCACTGAAACATGTTTTTATATGCTCTCAAACACTCTTTGATGCCTTAGGATAAGAGGTACTTCTAACCGACTGACCGTCTTATCACCACTTCGATAGGTCGAAAAGAAAGCAAGAGAAGGAAACAAAAAAACATCCGTTTTGATATCCAATTCTATCATCTAATTACCATTTTTCTCAAACCATAGCCGAGGAAATAACAGAAGTGCAAGAGATGTACAGTCATACATGCAATCGCCAAAAAATATAACTAGACAATGGTAGCTTGTTATACCTGACTAAGAAGCTTGGGTTTGTCGACAGTTGAAAAGATCACCTCATGATGAGGGACTTGAGAAGTTCCCAACCTGAGAATATTTTCCACGTACAACTCATGGTAACATATGGGTTCTGTAAGAATCAAGGCAATAAGTAGGTAAAGCCATCTCCATTCACTGCAATACTTGTAAGATGTAGATAACTGGGTAAGGAAGTCCACTTCATCATAATGCACCCCATACAAATGTCATCTAATTGAAAACAAGAAATAAGAAAGCACGATAAACCACTCAAGCGGTCCATAAAGAAGAGCTTACTGGCAAACAACTGATGATGATGCATATGCCACTCCAAGGTAATATTTGGTTATTCATTGGTGTTAGGATTTTGGGTTATTCTTGGAGTGGCAACCAATTCATTAATCTGTTTTCTAGTACCAATAGAATGGAATGTTATTAAAACCTTGGATTTCTGTGAAAACTATTTCATAGCTACAACTACCTGCAGAATCGTGTTAGAGGTTCATTCAAAAAAGATAGGATTCAGGCTTAAAAATTAACATCAGGCTGCTTCTTAATTCTTTTAAGGATGCCGCCTAACTATGTTTTTGTGTTCTCTTCTATTAGTGTTGTCGTCGCTTATTGTTAGGGTATCAAGTTGGGCCAAGTTATGCTATGGGCCTAATTTGATTAACGCTAATCTGTGTATATATATATATATGTATATGTAACTCCTCTCAATAATAATATTTATTTGTTTCTCATATTCTTTCAAGTGTCAAATTGTTTTTACAAGATATCATATCTAGGCCACTGCTGCATACTAAACAAATATATAGTTTTTGTCTCAGATATCAACTCTTTACAAGGAGGTAGTGGGTTGGGTGCCTGACCATAAGTAGGTCAAACGATGTTTCATTATTTTCCTAAAACAGTGGACAAAAAAGCAAGAGGGTTTAATCTAATTCTGCATTTCAGAGAAAAAATCAAAACAAAATGCAAGATCCAAATGAAGTAGTAACATAATAACCTTATCTCAGTTTCTTCAGCAATCTTTGGAAGATCCAAATCAAGATCCTGGAGCTTCGAACAGGGTTCAAATTCACCCCCTAAATTTCTGTGCATCATCAGAAAGATGAAATAAAATAGGGGAATTATTTCAGTGAGGGAAGGAACCAAACATGTGTTTATCAAACAAAAGAAACAAACCAATAAGTACTTCCTCTATCTCAGATAAATTGAGACACAGTACTAAATATGATAGTCCCATAATAAATTGTAATATTTTCAAATTTAACAAGGTTTTGATATCAATCTGTCTTTATTATCTGTAATTTATACTACTATCACATCATCCCCACCATCATTATTTTCTCTCTCTACTCACTCACCAATCTAACCTTTTTCTCTCTCTATCCACTTACAATCCTATAAATCACAAGGATATATTGATAAATTACATAAAGTTAATGAATTTCTTAATATTCGTGTCAATTCAATACATCATACTTTATCTGGGACGGAGGGAGTACTATTTCATTTCCCCTCCCACTTTCCATTCCATCTTCTGAAAATTTGAGCTTGGAAAGCTGATATTTTCATCATCTTAGGATTAAGTAGTATTAACCATAATGAAATAGGTCTAGAAGCCATTTACTTTTGCACATAATGAATTGAAAGTTAACCAGTTAACTATCTGAAACTTCGCTTCTTTTTCTTCACTTTCAAGGGATCAACTGAAAGTTTAGTGCCAATGTCCTGTAAGTAGAAATATAGCAGTAAGAACTTGGAACTTAGCTCGTCCTACTTTTGTATTTACAGCACACAGCAGTGTTGACAGTAGTTGATGTCCTTATTAACAGAAAAGCAAGCGTGCTAACCATAATGTCACTTTTATCTTCCCGTATTGGTTACCACATAGGATACTTTTATCTATTTTTTCCAATTCAGAAATCAGAAGTTAAGCAAGCCTTGTAAAAAAGAATTCAATTCTATTCACTTTGAGCAACTTACACAATATGGACCTTTCAGAGGTGCACAGGGCAATTTTCAATCCATTATATTATATTTGCAACATGGCATTGCAGTAAATGCGATTGCTTATGCTATAAACAATATTCACTGATCCTAAATGTTAACAGTAATTATGTTGAAAAGTGTGTCAGGATCAGGGAGAATTGATACCCACAGTTACAGGATGCAGAGGAATAACTCAAAAGACGTTACAGTTTAGTTGTATTCCTTGGCATCAGGATGTTTAAAAATAATTAGGTTCTCTTTTCGAAATCCACATCAACCTGATACCTAGGATGAGATGGTCCATTCCCTTCAAGATCAGGGTTCAACTGCAATCCTGATGCAGTGGCAGCATCAGCAGTCGGTTGATCTTCATCAATATCTTCCTTGGCCCAAATATTCTGACAGCAAACAAGTTAAAAGATGCCTTTTAGTTGGTATGACTTTGTGTTTGTGTACATAAAAGATGAGAAATGCATGTTTAGATACAATAAAAAAGCACCGGTATACTAGATGAAACGGTTACATGGCTACGACAAAGTTATTTTACTCTATTGTCACTTCTGTGTTTTGTGCTCACTGAGGTCATGGTAATTGAAAGATGTCATATTTTGAGGTTTTTCAAACCCTCTTTCAGGTAGTCCTGTACCTCTATTGAGTCACTTTTCTCCAATTTTCACACCTCTTGTATGTTCATCTATAGATCTCACAATTCAAATGTTGGGTGCATCAGTTTGGCTCACATCCCATGAAAATCATCGCACAATGTTTTTTGATTTTAAGTAGAAAACCTAAAGTTACACGTGTTATGAAATATATCCATTATCTCCTTCGAGATATATAACACATCCATAAAAAAAAGTATATTAAACAGATTGAGTGTGCATTGGAAGTTAAAATCCTATACAATTCTAGTCAACTTGAATGAAAATGTAAAAATGATACTGAGCAATACCTCGAGGAAGCGTACATGGAAAGCTGGCCTTTTTTCTGGATCCTTAGCAGATGCAAGAAGCTTTTGGTGCATCAGAATATCTTCCACTCTATCAACATTAAGATCCAAGCCATAACTGTAAAAATAATGTAATCCAGTTAGACTGGTAAAAAGTACTACAGCTTGCAGAAATCATCATTTCGTCAAATGATCTACATAATACGAGAGACATCTTATTCTAGCATATGGTGATGGAAATCAAGATTTCTAATTCTACTCCAAATCTAGATAACACATTGTAATGCCAAATTATATACACCCTCCGGCCCATAATTTTTACAACATTTCATTTTTTATACCATTCAACACGTATTTTGAAGAGTTTTGCTATTTATCTTAACGACATAAGAAAATTACGTGATTGGTCCCCAGGATTGAAGTACAAAACTTAAACTATCATTGGTGTTTCACGATAGTTTTATGCAGAATAATGTTTGATCGTCCCACAACGCAAGTCAAAGTTTGCATTAGCAGTGTGAAAATCAAACGGAATTATGGGACGGAAGGAGTAATTATTTGGACAAACGGGAAGTGCAAGAAGGGCATCTTAGGTTCCAGAGTACTCATAAGATTTAACCTAACACAACTTTCTGATACTGAGGGTGGATTCCGATGTAAACCAAAAGCGCTTTTATTCTCTTTATTGGTGGTACTAATGTGAATGTGCTAACAAGAGTAACCTCTTACAGATCCACGCCCTTGAACCTAGAAACAGAATGTAGTAAGGAGAGTAACCTCTTCCAGGTCCACCCTTTCTCCACTAACAAATCCCTATCATCCTATCATATACTAATGCATCTTTAATCAAGAACACCGTGACTATTCGAATAGAACAAGCTCAGTTCCTCTAAAGATATGGATGAAACAGTTGTCGAGCAACTTTCCTTGCCGACACAAATAAAAAACATCACCAATCCACCTGCTCTCTTCACATATCAAGAAAACATTTACATGTATAAATTCACTTCTACCGAGAAACAATGCAATCTCCAATGACTTGTGCTAGAGTTAGTTCCTATATCAGTTTGTGACATGAGGTCACGCGTGAGACTTAGTGTTAGATATACATACTATGGAACTTCTATCACAAATTCGAACTTTCGGTAGGGTTGGTTCCTCGACACAAACTCATAACCGACTCCACCTCAATCAAACACCCAAATCCAAACAATCATCACTGTTTCACACAAATTGCAAGATCGACACGCTAAACCAAGATCCATCACTTCTCACACTCATAACCTCTTCCATCCACAATCAAACAGCCAAATCCAAACGCACACAACATTGCATCACACTAATCCATCACAAACACAATCACATACACAATCAAGATCAAAATCAAAAGCATCAACAGAGTCCACTGTTTCACTCACCTAGGCGGCAAGCGATTGAAGTGAGCATCCAGCGCCTCCCTCAGCTCCGGATTCGACACCGCCTCCTCGTTTCCGCTCTCAATCAATCGATTATACACATCGTTCCTAACATCGTAACCGCCGCCGCTGCGAGGCGGCGATGAGCTCTCGCCGACGCCTTCGGGGAAAAGCTCCATGGAATCAGAGGGAATGGAATGGAAGGGACAGAGAAGGAATCATTGGGAGGGAATGAGAGATTCTCGCACAGAGGGGAAAGAAAGTGAAAGTGAAAAGGGAAAGGGAAAGGGATGTTTGCCAGTCACGGGAGAGTTGTTTATTATAGTCGGCTGAATTTTTCTCCCAAAGATCGAGGAAATGAAAGGGAGAGGACGGATTATGAAATGGTTAATCGTTGTTTAAGGTATCGGAATTAGTATTATTTTAAGTCGAATAATGTGAGACAGGGCAACAACTTGTTAACACGAGTCATTAAGGATTGATTTACTTTTAAGTCTCGAGTAATGTTGGTCTTTTGTTTTTTTTGTTTTTTCTTGAGGAGGAGTTGTTTGAAATTTGATTATCATTTTGTAGATGTATTAAATGTATCAAGTTAACAGACATCAATTTTAAAAAAATTGATTTAATGATATACTATTCGTCCCTCTAGTTATAAGATTTGAAATTGACATAGAAAACAATCTTTATCTAGATATGTTGCTTTGCTTGAGGTTGATACACGTCAATGAAATCAACAAAGGGTAGAATCTCCAAAAATGATTTGTCGCTAATGTTATTCATACAGATCAATAATGAAATTGGATCGATAAAATATATACTTCAACCATAATGATTTATATTAGATGACTTTGAACCTGTATTAGGTTGATTTTGATCTATATTAGATAATTTTTTACCCATCCAGAGACGAGGAAGGGCGTAGTAAGCGACGAAATACTTCGGGGAGTGCGGTTGATTAATTCCAAAAAGATACACTGATCATAGAATGAGCCTGCTGGAAGAAACTTCACCCTCACAGACAACTTTTATCACACTTCCTCAGCTATTTGTATCTTTGATTTCTTGCTGTCATACTCACTTTGGGCACCCCCATCTTCAGAACAGCCCTGCATCAGTTTTTCCTTAATTTTGCTTTGGTTTCTCAGCCGTCCTGCAGGATAATTAGCACAATATATAAAGTACTCGAAATCTCCTAACAAGTGGATTAAGGAAAAAATCATTCGAGGCGGCTCGAAACCTGTTGGCCAGATATTCGCCTTTCGTACTGTTTACCAGCCACTGCAAACTTCCCGTGGAAACAGGGACCAGAGCTCCAGATCTGTGAAGCATATTCTCATCGAAACTGCACAGGACAAAGATAACTCAGTTTAATTATCCTCTATCTGAGGCAATCGTAGTGCTAACTATCTCCTGGTCTGCTCGGAGCGTAACCATACTTGGAGGTTTCATATATAGACAGGAATGAGAAGGTTGGAGTTGAGCATAGGCCATTTACATGCCTCATTTATCAGAAATTCTCACAGGATTTTTACCAGCTTATGCACCTTAGCATCGACACAATAATTACTCATACATCACATAAGATTGTCATCATCATTAGACAATGAAAGCGGACATCAAGAATGTAAGATACCTCACCTCTTCACTAGGAAGCGAGTCACAGTACCAACCCCAATCATATGCCGCTTGTTATATCTGCTCTGGAAAACTTCTTGATCATTCTTCTGTCACATCATAAGAAACATTCCAGATGCCTTCTAAATGGAACAATCACACAAGAGCACAGAAAGGAAATGAAGTGGTACCTACGATCTTGAAGTTTAGAATGATGAAGAAATAAAATGTAAGTTTTTTAAATAAAATAAAATAATTTAATTTAATTAAGACATCCTAATTTAATAAAATGTTATAATTTTTATTGAGATGATAGAATATTATACACCACCCACCTACCACCAATGGTAATCAATTCTCACCTAGGCTCAACTCGTACGTTATTTCTCCCAACTCGGATATAGAGACTTGAGTATTGGAACGGATTTCCGAGGTATTCTCCTCGAGCCCCAGCCAACGATTTCTAGTTGTCTGTGCCTGTGATGCAGATTTCACTGCCTGCTGTGACCAAGATCACGTTACAAGATCGATTCTCAACCCGGAATACTTCCGTCAAACAGGAATGCCTCCGTCAACCCGTGCATTCCATTTTCTATACCAACAGAATGCATCCCAGGGATAAAATCACACTAGGATCCTTTCAGTTTTGAGAAAATAAGCGACCGCCTCTTCTGAACTTGATCATCTAACTCATCTTTGATGATAAGAATAAACTACTGCACTTGATTGAACTTCATGGTAAATAGTCGATGATCCCCTTTTCAAGGCATTACACGGAGGCTTTGTACAAAAGTTTGAAGAGGATATTGCTCCACAGTCATTTCTGATATGCATACAGAAACATAATTTATGACCAATCATCGTTCTTCCACTCAATTTTGACGACGGAAGCTAATGCAGTCGCTAAACCGAGTTCGTAAAATTTGAGGAGTATTCTTTTGATTTTTGATAAGAATCAATTCTGTGTATGTTACATCTATGTATTACAACTGACAAAATACATCTCATTTTTATACAGATCCGACGTGAGGCCCATACAGGAGTGCTGCTCCACAACAGTGCGCCGTTTTCACGCTTCCATAGGCGTGAGTCCATCCCATGCTCCACAGGCGTGATTTTTTACCGTACGCGTTGTATACATGGCTTCGAAACTAGCTTCTCCGAAGTCCGAGCCATTCGACATCTGCGTTCCTTTAGACAAAGTAAAAACATTAGTCATTCCCGATTAATGTTCACAAAAGCACAAAATGCAACTAATTACAGCTCAAATTGTCACTGAAGTTTCGAAATTCCAATAGTGACTTGTATCGACATTGACATATATCAACATAGGCTTTGATTTATATCTCAGCATGAACTTTGTCAAGAACGCTGCCCAGTGGAAAAGTACTCATCAATATCTTCATTTCATTTTCAGCCGTCAAATGCTCTGGAAAAAAGATCATTAGTACACATCGTCCATCAAAAACACTGAAGAAAAATCAGATTTGGCTCATTTGAAGCTGGCATGCCAATATTTTTTGTTTTAGGAGTACTTAATAAACGAAAATATGTCATAAAGAGACGAAGTTCTAAAGGAGAGTATAGGAGCAGCCGGGGGTTTACACCCCCGAGCACTCTTATGCTACTCGATTGATTGAGCTAAATTAACCTTGATTAATAACCTTCTTATAAAAATCACCACATCAATCAAACACCACGCTAGCCATTCCTAGATTTAGAAGGGTTCCAATTTCCAATCGCCAATTTGTTGATTAAAGTTTAAAGTTCTGGTTCAATGTGGTTCCACACAATTCGGATGTTAGTGATTATTAATTATAAAAAGAACTCCTAAAAATCATGTGAACGTGTTTCAACAACCTCTTAAATCAATGTCTCATTGATACGAGCCAACTAGGAATCGGGAAACTAGAACCTACAATCTTTGCGCTCATCAAAAGTGCCCCCGATGAGTAACCAAACATATTTTTTTTTATTCCCCTTAAAATAGAAGATTCTATTTTAAATTGCATCATTCGTGAGCTTTTTCTCACAATAGCAAGTTCAAATGTCTTCAGGTGGTCACATCCAGAGAGGATCAGTACGAGAAGCTCAAAGCCAAACTCGCTCCGGAGTACCGAAGAAATTTGTTGCTGACAAAACAAGTTACTCAAAAAGCAAGTGACATTTACGCTTGTTTTCATCGCAAACAAATTAACAAGTTTCGCTCAAACAAGAACCCGATACTTAGTACTCAATTCTATGGATGGGAGTCTCATATATACTACTTCAGTCTATAACCGAGAAGTGAAAACAAATATGTATGGACGCTTCTCGCAGGTGTGGCTGGTCGGAGAAGATCTGACTGAAAAGGAGCAACTAGGGGCAATCAAGGGAACAATATTTATTCCATTTTCTCAATTCTCTCCAATCGAAATTCGCAAGGACTGTTTTTATTTGAACACACCTGCAATGGTTGCTCCAAAATCGTTTCTAAATCTGCACTCATGTGAGGTAACCAACGGCAATCATCTGCATGCTGTCTATTATGAGCTGCTATTGCTTTTTTCAACTGACTGACTCTTGAATTGGTTCCATGATCTGATTTTCGACAGAACTGGTTGCCCAGGAGGGTGATAAGTGCTTGGCGTATAGCTGGACATGCAATCATTTATTTTTATGTATTTTTTGTTTTGAAACTAGACATTTAAGACAAGCAACAGAAAAGGGAAACAA
>LIEC01012110.1:0-13918 GCA_001925005.1 Drosera capensis
AGTGGCTTGAAGCAACATGGGCATCACACTGTCAGGAAACATGCCTTGCAATGCAGTAACATATTCCCGAACCTGAAAATTCAAAATCAGAGATGCATTCCCGTAAATTATAAATAAATAAATAAAATGCCAATGTCCCGTTTTTTTCATTCAGTGAGTAACAAGTATAACTGTGCAATTTACACCCACGTATAACTGCAGGCCGCAGAAATCAAAAGGGAAAAAAACAGAGGGGCGAAAGTTTGCAAGGACCTGATCCATCCTGTTAGCATGAAGAAGTAGAAGTACTCGATTAAGATATATTGCTTCCTTCTGCTTTGCTGAAAGCTTATATTCAAGTTCACCAGCAAGTTGAAATCGACCGTTGTCACCTTTCTCGATGAACCGATCAAGTTTCTTTAAGCTATCGGAAATATCTTTTGGACCTCTTAAGGAGACTAGGTTGTTTGCAGCCATAGCAATGGCTGGCAGATCATCTGGATTCTTTTTCAGAAGATCCAAGTATCCTTCCATAGCTTCTTGTGTTTGCCCGAGGAGCTGATAAAACAAGTTCAAGTTCGTCAAGAACCCATGGATAGATTGTTCCCACCTAATACCTCTCAGAGCGACAAAACTATTACCTGATATACATATGCTAGTTGAACCATTATTGGTGCTAAATCAACCTCTATATCATCATCTGGCACGTTATCTTCCATCAGTGATTCTTGACCTAATCTGCCCATCAAAGAAAAAACACATATTTCAAAAATATCATCGTTGCATTCGTCAGAGAGAACGATACTACTAATAAAGATCCTTAGAATTATTCATTGCTAAAAGCAAAAATAAATGCACAAATCTCCAACAAGAGATAGAATGGCATGTATGGTCAAGAAGGGCAGCACCTATTCAACAGGTGGGGCAAGAGAAGAAGAGAGGCAACTGGATCAAAATCATCATGATCATTGTCATATTCAAACATAAAGCAAACTAGTTCACTCGAATTATTCAGGACCAAAATATTCTCAAGGAATAAAGGGATGCATCCAACTCTATCAAACTCTTCGCAATTTTTGGGAATATGAAGACGCCTATATTCAAATATTTGCAATTCCACGAGGAAAAAATGCCACTCAAAATTAAGATTTCATGCGTAAGTCCTGGCAGAGATTTTGGCAACAACCATTTCAACCACTTGAAGTCCATTTAGGAATGTTATACTAGCATGATGCTACTGCAATGGTCTCAGAAGTCAGAAATAATACTCCCCCCATTCCACGAAATTCAAAACAATTCATCATGCGTACAAATCAATGTGTCTATGTTGAATACATGGTATTTGTACCGAAACAGAGAACCTTCCAAGATGAAAGAGAGGAGAGATATGTTGATAAGAAAAGTGACTTCTAATACATTTGTTACAAGTGTTGTTGAAAGACCAAAACGACTCAGATAATGCTACAACAAACAAACTATTTCCTAGGTTCAGCGTTTAGGCTGAGGAAGTCTCAAACCCCTGATCCCAAGGTTAGAGATAAAAGTTCTGTACCCTCAGTCAATCTCTCTTGAGACAGTAAGAGCAAAACATTGTGATTCTTGAGGAACGGATGGATTGGGAAATGTGGATAACAACATCGTTAGTTTCTCATATCACATAAAGTAATCTAAATAATTCTGCATCTCAGCAGCACAACAAACGATGTTCCCCTCTAAGCTTGTGTTGAAAAGAAAAAACCTAGCATATTTACTAAACCCCAGTCTATGTACTAAACCCATATGATAAAACTTTCTCCCAGCACTGCAGCTCATGATGATAGTCATCCTCCGAGGCTCTTGCCATTTCAGAATCACAGATTTTTCTAATACTCAACTGATGAAAACACGAGAAAAAGTAGCGAGGCAAAAATGAGTCTCATATTCATCGTCATCCTGCCAGTGCTAAAGGCTGCTTACCTTCGAGCAGATAATAAAAGCTGCTCTGCATCTTTGATCTTATTCCTATCAATCAAGGCGCAAGCAGTGTTGAATGCCAGGTAATGGTTGTTTGTTGCCTTCACATGGAATGCATCCAATGCCTTTTGCACCGTATCAGCCCTCCCGGATGACACCAAACAAGCAACATAGTTCTGCAGGAAATCAACTTTAGACCTTTCAAGCGATTGGTAAATCTTAAGACTTTCATCTATCCTTCCCAAACGATATAATATCTGAGCTTCTAAGAGTAACGTCATCGTATTCCTCTCCGCACTTTTCAACAATAACAAAGCTTCATCCGGCCTGTTCTCCCTGAGCAAACAATATGCCTACAAAGTGAATAATAAAAAAAGAAGGGTCAAAATCCTGCATGCATAAGAGAAACAAGGTATCTTTATCATGTTAAGTTGTTAACATACAAATGGTAAATGTGAACCTTCAATAGTAAGATTGAACTTTAGATAATATTGATTCCTAGTCATGATAACGTAGCAGGTGTGACAAGAAGCAACCAGCTCGAATCCCACGACCTTCATATACTTGTCACATGATATGGGATGAGAAAATCTCTTTCCATGCTTAAGTCATAAAGCGTGGATTGATATGTCAATAGCAATCCACGAGGACCTCAGGATTGCTATTGACATAAAAAAAATTGTGGATCTTTTAATTTAAGCTTGGGTTTGGTCAAAGTAGGTTACTCGACATATCAATCATCAAAAGGGTATGTTAATGTTTCGCTATCTCGGACCCTTCTAATAATGACAACCGTAATGCTGATAGGATAATGTAGCTACTCATTTGCAGTCTAATTCAAAACAAGATGACAGCCACAACACCATATCCACGACACTATGCACATCGGCTATATGCAGAACTATTGCCTGAAAAATACTATGCAGCCCAGTACATCACGTACAAGTGGGATAAACTAGACTTTTCTTGATCGCTTCCAATCCCAACTCTCATATAGCAGTAGCCCCGACTGTCAGTTGAAACATTTTCAATACACAGCAACACATTTGAATGCAGGATCGCTAAATATCGCTCATACTCTGAAACCTCCCAACTCTACATGCGATTTATTAAGGTTGGCAAATTACGTATGAGAATAAGGAATGCTTGTTGCAGAGTTCCCAATTTCTGAGCAATATCTTGAACCACACCACAAGGCGAGGTCGTTTTGCTCTAGTTCTGGAGTAATATTTCCAGATGCTGTCAGCTGAGTGTTGGTATTTGTCGCTTTAGAATCGGTGGTGTTTGTGAGGATAGAGTGCTAACTCTAACCGAGAGGTGTAAAGATAAACAAAGTAAAAGAGTGGAAATCATTATCGTGGGGCATTGCCCAAGTTATGTGAATCGGTGAACAATGTGTATTACTATTTCCTGTTATTGAGTAATCTCAAGATCTTGAATTACCTACAACTATTGCCTTGATAACCAATAGAACAAGACATAATATACCAATCTAAAATCCATTTATCATGGAAGCAGCATCAACTATCCAAACTTATCATTTCAAGCAATCAAGCAACCACCGAATCACATCATTGACATTTTCCCTCATTACCTTGAGGAAATCGAGATCCATGCCAAGCTTCTGACCAGCTTCAATACTCCTCATCGCATCCTCGATTTTACTCCCCTGAATCAACGCAACGATCTTACACCGGATCGCATCCTCATCTCGAGGAGCAATCGCCAGCACTGCAAAAACAACACATCACAATTCCAATCAACAGTCAACACCGATTACTCAGAAACTAAACATAATCGCAACAATATGATGGTTACGATGGCGATGATGGAAGATCCAATTGGCGGCTAGGCGAACCTTCATCGGCGACTTTGACGATCCTCTTAAAATCCTCTCTTTTGATGAGGTCGTTGAGCGAAGTGAAGAGCTCTTCTATGGAGCTCGGCGGCGGCGGCGCCGCCTTGCCGGAGGCTTTCGCCTTCGGCGCCATTGACTATAAACGGCGACGAGGGAATATTTGAGAGTTCTGATTGGGTGCGTTTCTGATGAGTCCGATCAATTAGGGTTCGGTGTCTCCACTTGTGATTTGAGGATGATTTGACTAGTTCAGTTTGTGATTAGATGAAATTATGAGGTTTGTAAAACACTTCTTTCGAATATTTTTTTAGATTGTCAAAAAAATATATAAATATATTATATTTAATAATTTTATTTTATATAAAAATATTAAAATAATTATCATATATTATAATTTATAATATATTATATTATCTTTTTATATAATTGTTATAATTATTATTAAAAAAATTTCTTTCTTCAATAAATTTCACAAAAGTGCTACCCACATAAATACACATGACGGTCAATCGTTTGTCTATATTATGAAACGGATGGGGTATATTAATTAATCAATCTTACTACACTCCCATCTGTCAGAAATAAATTACAAAAATTTCACTTAACACTATTATTAATGTGTGTTGACTTTGGTAACTTTAATGATATTATTGTTATGAGCGTAGAGGAAAAAATATGAGTAGATGAAAAAAGAAAAAAATAATAATAGATAAAATAATGTGATATAAAATAGGATATTTGAGATTTTTTGATAGCAAATTGTTGTCATTTATGAAAATGTTCTAATTTATGTTGGACATTCTTTTAATAATGTATCGTAATTTAACTACAACGGATATATAATTTCAGAGATGATTTTTTATTTTTATTTTTGTAATGTATCACCATCATCAATTATGTTCTAATTTATTTTGTTTTGATTTAGGAGAAAGCAAAATATTTTCAATCAATTACACTAACAAAAAATAGAAAAATACAATAAAATCTTAATATAATTTTTGGACAACTCTCGTTCTCATCCTATCGTCCTCGTCACCGACAATACTCCCAAAAGTGCATCCATCGATGACGAGCAATCCTAACTCTTGAACAACTCTCTTCGTCATCGTGTTGTCGTTGCCACCAACAATGCATCAATTGTTAACCACAAATCCTAATTTTTGGACAACTCTTGTCGAAATCACATCGTCATCGCCACTAGTAGTGCTCCCAATCATTCATAGTTGACGATAAATCAAGTATAATACATCCCTTTAGTTGGCTAAACAATACTACGTACGTCACCCTTAACAAAATCAAATACAGTACGTCCTTCATGAAAAATATTGTATTCTTTATGATAAACAGTGCGTCTTTCATGAAAGACAATGCATCACACAAAAAAGGATGAAGAATTGTTGGACTCGATCCACGTTGAGTTTTATCGCGTTTTCATGTATAATTGCAACATGTTTACATTCATAATTGTAATTGATCTTGATCCTATTTGCTATATTTGTGAGCCTTGATACCTTGGTGTGAATTTTAGAAGGAAACAAGCAATAGAATAATCAAAAGACATGAGAACAGAGCGTGATCGAGGTGGGAACAAAACGGGATGAAACAAGACAAAGAAAGGGTTCAGGGTGATACTCACAGCACTCGGACCTAGCGTTATTTCAAATCCGAGCGCCATTCATTAAGGAAACAACACTTGAGGAAAACCAATGAAGCACCCGGGCGCAAGCTTGTTCTACGCCCAGGTGGTGGTCAAATTTCACTTAGGACTTGTTCAGTGAAGAATCAAAGCGCCCAGACGCCATATATGGCTATGCCATAACGAAACTCCTTTACGTCAGATTGACTATAAATACTCCCTTTCGATCCCAAATTAGATCATCCATTATCACACACGATAATTATTGAAAACCTAGGGTTTGGAGCGGATTTCTTGGGTGGATGCAGCGATGATTCATTGGGACACGAAGCTACATCAAGGGACTTCATAGGAGCGAATCGGATTCCGTCTCGATATCGATTTTACGTTCTTGACTCGTTTTGATTTTCACTTGTATTATGATGATCTCATGCACATTAAGTGTTTGTTGTGTTGTTCTAGTACTCGAATAATGAGATAAACCTTTTATGTGCTTTGTGATGTAATCAGATATTTGTATTGATGTTATTCTTATGTTGTTAATTTAGTTTTGATTGTTTTGTGGTTATGATATGTGGTTGTGCTTAATGCTTCAACAAATTCATCACTTGTATGATCTATTGTATGATTTGAATCTCAGAGGATAGTTTCGTATCGAGGTTTTGACAACATGTCCACACCTTGAACTCGAGATCGAAAGATCGTTTGCGTGATGTGCGAGATACGTTAGGAATCCTCGAATCTCATGTTTACCTTGATGGAAAGTTCTTAAAGTGCACTTTCTGAAACAATTTAGAAATCTGAATTTGGAGTTGTATGTATAGATTTATGAGTTGATTAATTAAATAAGATCAAACTACTTAATTGAGCAAAAAATATAAAATTTAACTATTATTATTGATAATATATCATAATAAAAACTCTTATTCTGTGAAAAGGTTATAAAGTTTAGTTTATGTAAATTTTACGAAATAATTTTTGGATTTGTATACAAAAAATTATAGATTAAACGTGTGGAAGAGTTATATTGAGCAAAATCTGAGAATAACCCGTTTTGACCCAAAACAACTTCAAATATTCTCACACTTCTAATGAAGATAAATATATAAAATTATCATCATGGAGAATCAAAATAAGTATCAATGGCTTGACTAAAGTTCAGCATCACCTCATAATATTAATATGACAGTTTTTCACGAAGTACGAATAAATATGCTTAACCCAATGAATAGACATTCACAAAGAAATGTATTAATATGTGAATCCTATTATAGTATTGGATTTGGAAACACTGCTCGTTGTCACTTAAGGACTATGCTAAGTGTGTGCATGTAAAGAACAAAGGTAAAAGGTAACGTTTAGACTTATTATGTGTGACGATACATATTATTATACCGTGAGTGTAATAATATGCATTGAAATTTTTTATCGTAGTCACTAATTATGGTTGACGTAAAATGTTGTATGTAACGTTTAGAATTTTGATTTGTGATGATACATGCTAGTATACCAAGACACATATAATAATGTGCTGGTTTTTGAGAATCTCACATAAAATATGTCCGACGTATCTTATTTTCTATCACTTGCTTTGTGTCGTGATGAGATGACGTATGGTTGATGTTATGCCTTGTTTACTGGTATAGTCGGGATAAATATGTGAAATTAGTGTAAATCATAACTTTGTGGTATAATACACAATAAGCGTTGTATCTACCATTTGTGCTATACAGTGACTTGGTGGTTATATTCTTTCATCGACTCTGTGAGATCGTTTTGGTGAGACGACCTCATTATAAGAGACCCTGAGCTCCGGTTTGACTAATCCCCTTTTGCGGATGTTCCTTTTGTTAAAGTTGAAGAGAGCTTATTTATGAAATTTAATAAGTCTTGTCAAGGACACAATTATAACATTGAGGGTCTGTGTGATTGATATAATGATAAGTATAACAAAGGCTTAAGTGAATTGCTGACTGTAACAGTGCGTGAGATTTGAAATGAGAATCTATCGTATCAAATTGTCATTGTCTTAATTCATTTGATATGGAGGTTTTGACTGTCATACTATAAAGGGTATGACGGTAGTAAATGACATTGATACTAATAATTGGAGTGTCGATTGATGTGTGATTTCGAGCGTTATTATGTTGTGTTAAATGTGCTTATGTGAATAGGGTGAAAGACTGATATATTTCTAATGATAATTGTGATTACCATATTAGCATGATAGTTCTAGGGTGTTGAAACAAATAATCCAAGTGATCATTTTCTTTTTGTATTCTTACATTCTTCTCACGTGTAATCCCTCAGGAAGGATACCCACATGTTATTGTGTTCTTATAACTTACTTCCTTCTCCTTGTTTCCTTTTTCTTCTTTTTTTTTTGTTGCCTTGTGTTTAGGAGAGTTTTGATAGAGATGAGCAATGGGACGATTGCTTGGGTTATTATTGAAAAGAGAAGCATTTAAGGTGTAAGAAAACTAAATGAGAGTTTGGTGTAAAAAAGAGGATTCTTATTCTTATTCTTATTCTCCTTGTCTTGAACATTATTAGGTCTAGGGCTAAGAATATTGATGATCATTATGTAAACTTGTTACGTACTTATCTTGTCACAATCTAAATATGCTTAAGTTGCAAGATCCTCATAATACTAGAGTAACATGTATAACTCTTGTCATTAGCATAACATATCGTGTTTATGATCATTACATAATTCTTATTCTCCTTGTCTTGAACATTATTAGGTCTAGGGCTAAGAATATTGATGATCATTATGTAAACTTGTTACGTACTTATCTTGTCACAATCTAAATATGCTTAAGTTGCAAGATCCTCATAATACTAGAGTAACATGTATAACTCTTGTCATTAGCATAACATATCGTGTTTATGATCATTACATAATTCTTATTCTCCTTGTCTTGAACATTATTAGGTCTAGGGCTAAGAATATTGATGATCATTATGTAAACTTGTTACGTACTTATCTTGTCACAATCTAAATATGCTTAAGTTGCAAGATCCTCATAATACTAGAGTAACATGTATAACTCTTGTCATTAGCATAACATATCGTGTTTATGATCATTACATATTTATCATCTTTAGGTTTATGTAACTTGTAACTCTTCATTGTAATGGCATGATATGGTTAGATATTTTTAACCATTTAGTTAGGGTTTTAATTTCACCCCTTTTAACTCTCTTCCATCAAACTAATTTATGTCTATCCGTTTTATAATTTAAACACTTGATAATTTATTATATTTATTAATTATCGAGAAAATAAATTTTTACGAATTTTTGGATCTTTACAAAAAAATCATCTTATAAAAAATCCTCTGTAAATAATATTACTATAATAAATCAGGTTAAGGACTTGTTGTTGTCAGAATCATTCTAAAACAAATATAGAAATTATAAATCAATAATAACAATTCTTTGCTCTAACAATAATAAAAAATACTCTCGTACTAAGGGCGACCTTTAAGATATTTTTTTTTGTTTCACGTAAATTATGATATTTTGACTTTTGCAGTTTTGTTGTCGAGGTTTTTTGCATATTTTTTGTAAGGTAAGAAACTTAATATTTTAATTAATTTATTTTGTAACAAACCAAACTCATACATGACCTATAGTATAGGTCACCGTTTTATTTGAGATGTAAATAATAGATGAAATTCAATAGCATGAGATCCTATATAACAATAAGACAATAACTTCTCCCCACAAAATAACTTGCAAATGATATCTAATATAAATATTAAAAATATGGATATTTTATTACAAACAATCAAAGTTTCATGTTATAAATCTATATATCTAAATATTGTTTTATTATAGGACAGATGAAGTAATAAAGGACGTGACAAGACCATACACTACTCATACTAATAAGGGACATGATCCTATATAGGTATGTGTGATATATTAGGATAATGATGATGCGATAGTCACACTAGATGGACCATATAAGACATAAATTTTTTAAGGATCTCGTAACAATATAGTTTTGATATCTTATTTGTTATTTGTTAGTCAATATACATTTCACTATTGAAATTCTTTTATTGTATTATTTTATATTCTATATATAGGCGTTATTTTTATGTTATTCTTATTTTTTATATATTTCTTTTATTCCGAATAAATTGTTATGACGCATAATCCGACGCATTTCGTTTTTATTCTTAATAATGTTAAAAAGCTTAAATTAACTCAAGATTATAATTCTGATTTTTTTTTTCATCGTGATACATAAAAAATTATGTATATCTTATCATTTTAAACTCTCATTCGTGTCAATAAATTAGGTGGTGGGTGTTAGGCGGGGAGCATACACGATACCAACGATAACAAAGGAGTACATACTTAGGACATAAACCGAGTCACGCGCAATCCAAAACCGTCGCCATATTCAATTTCCATCGGAGGCGAAAACCCTTTCCCTCCCATTCGCCCTAACCAGTCACCGGCGACCTCACTCACTGTTTGAAAACCGACGCCGTTTCACAAATGACGAAGCTAAAGTCACAGCGAACCCTCGTCGCACTCACCGGCGCCGTCGCGCTCCTCGCCGTAGCCGTCAAGTTCGTCGTCGCCGCCTTCCACCACAACCGCCACCTCAACAAAGGTAACCTTCTCCTTCATCGTCGTGCGTTCGATTGAACTGTGTTCGACTTTACATCGAGTTTCATTTTAGGTTATTTGTTGGTTTGATTGTTGATTAAGTGAGGGAGTTTGTGTTTGTTGCAGAGATTCCTGGTGTGGATGTGAGAGTGAATCTCTCGGCATCGGAGATTCTGAAGCTGGCGGATCGTGTGATTGCGGAATCGAAGCGAGTTCATGATGGAGTTGCTTCGGTGCCGGTGGATAAGGTATTGCTTGGATTTGGTGGTTAATGCACTGATTTGTGGTCTCGTATGGTTCCGTTTGTTGCGTTTGTGTTTTGTCGATCATGGCATTTGCACTGAGGTTTGTTGATAATGAATGTCGACTACTATATTGTATTGTTATGTTTATGTGAATCGTGATAGGCATTTCAGCCATAGCTAGTATAGCATTATTCGCCATCAAGTGTTGTGTTGGGTTCTGGCAGTGCGCTGTAGTTAGTAGAGGAGGTGCTTTTCATCGCAACAAAGTAAATATTTCTGCCGTGGTTGAAGACGTGCATAAATCTTTTCATGCATGTGGAGTTTGGGGATCTGGATATGTTGTATGCCTTTGAAATTAGGTGGTGGTATATTTCAACTTTTAACTGATAAAATTAATGAAATGGCTATACATAGCTCAACTTTAGTCTTTACATCAAAGAAATTGGTGTAGATGTCGGCGTAGAGGCGAATCAGGTGCAAATAGATTCATAAGAATACCTTCATCAAATGACAGAAGATGTCTCCTACTCAAATTATTAAAACACCGCTGTATACTATCATGGTCCATCTTTTGGTTGCATCATTGAAAGATGTCATAAGGTTTCAGAGAAGAGGATAAAAAGAGTAGTACTACCGAGACAGCATAAATTGAATCGTGACAAGTTCCTTATTTTGCCTCTATTTGTTTTTAGGTGTCATATCAAGTTATTATTGCTCTGGCGGAGCTCGAAGCACGGAATTTCCCATTGGTCCAATCCTGCTTATTCCCACGTTTGGTATCAACATCAGAAGAAGTGCGTAAAGCCAGCAGTGAAGCAGAATGGCGAATAGATTTGCATGTTGCATCATGCAGGTTTAACTTCGCATATATCTGCCGAGTGTTTGTTTTTTGAAGCGTTGAAAATAGTGGCATCATTCATTGGATCGAGCTGTTGGCCATCAGAACATAAACTTCTTGTGATCTCATGATACGTTACATTTTTCGGGGTCCATAATGACATTTAATGTTGTTTGAGTGTTTGTATCGATGTTGGTTCAGTCCATTTCCGTCAAGCTCAACAGTAGTCAGCTTTCTTATGATACTAAATCAATATTTCTAATGTGCCCCTGAAACAAAATTCCTATGTTGTGGCTTGATTGCTCATGAAACATTAGTTTGAAGTACCAGAATGGTCTTCTACTTTTTGTTCTCTTTTTTTCTCTTTCTTTTCTTTTTCTGTTTCTTTTTTTTCTTTATCTTTTCTTTTCTGTTCTTCTCTCTCTCTCCCTCTCTCTCTTTTGAAATTAGAATAGTCTTCTACTTTTATTAATAAGTTACTAGGTTTTCTTGGTGACTTATCTCAATCTTCTATTCTTCTTGTATCATTGATAGTTGGCATTGCACGATGATCATAATACTGATTTGATACCAATTCTCATTGCCTTAGTGCTCATCATGCTTACGGTTTGGTGCAACCATTAATTAATGATGTTTGGCAGTACTATCTATATTGACTGTTTTTTATTTCCGAATTGATCAGCGAGCGGGAGGATGTATATCGTGTGGTGAAAGCTTTTGCTTCTAGAGGAGAATACGTGAGCACTGAAAGTGAAAGCTACGTTCAAAGCCTGGTATGCACCAGAGTGTATCTTCTGTAATTTGCTAGCTTCGGTTTCTCATCTGTTGAACTATTTTGAAAATATGGGATGAAAAGTTTCACATTATTGATTTCTATTAGTTTTCCTTCCCAACATTGAACATGCATACTTCTCAGTGAACCTTTTTCATAATGCATCTCTTTACATAACAAATCCAATTCAAAATTTGTTCATCTCTCCTGGCATGTCACTGGGCTGCACATGTTTGTGGGGTATCTATAGACATTAACCAAGACCCAGAAAAATATACTCATTATATGCTTTACTTGGATTCACTATCATATCATATATGTATGCATAGTTGTCAAATCGGGATACGTATCATGTATCGGAGTCCTATTTTTGTGTATCGAGTATTGTATCATATTGTAAGATACGGTAAACCTCTAAAAATAATATAAAAATATATCATAAGTGATTTTATGCTATGAAATGGATGTTTAAACTCATTTTAAAAAAAAAGACTTGCTAAAAAACACTATCATTTCTTTGAATGAAACATGAAGTGGGCTTAATTCAGCTACAAAAAGGCAATAACTATATCAAATGACAAGTAAGAGCAACAAGACTATATCAAAGAACTGGATCTTTGATCTCTTCCTTGTCCTTAACATGGGACTCTATACTCTTTTTTCCCCATATTCTCAAAGCAAACAATGAGTATTTTTGTTAATTAAGTGATAATTCTATTTGATGTTCTTTTAAATTTTATTTTTTACATAAATTTTCCTATTAATGTGTATCGTACGATATGTATCGTGTTTTTTAACGATATTGATAACTATGTATATATGTACATCAATTGTACAGAAGAAAAACCTTGAAAAGCATGAATGAAGGTTCTGTATATCTCCATGCCAGCCTGTATGTTGATTTCTCCTGTACCAGTGACAGGTTAGAGATTAATGTGTATGGTACGATATGTATCGTGTATCGTACGATATTGATAACTATGTATATATGTACATCAATTGTACAGAAGAAAAACCTTGAAAAGCATGAATGAAGGTTCCGTATATCTCCATGCCAGCCTGTATGTTGATTTCTCCTGTACCAGTGACAGGTTAGAGATTTCGAGCGGAATGGATTAGGCCTGACATTAGCCAGAAGAGAGGAAGTGCAGAATCTGAGGACTCAAATGGATAAACTTAGTATGGAATATATCAAGAACTTGAATGATGATTGTACATTTCTTGTCTTCACAAAGACAGATCTGGATGGATTGCCATCAGAGTTTCTTCAGGTTCTTCGGCCCTAATCCTTTTTTCTATCAAATTTTACTTGAAAATACTTCTCTTTCTAGCTTTGACTGTGCACTTATTCATATCACGGCAGGGAAGCAATTTACTAAACATATATTGTCTAGCTTTTGCCTTTTTACTACTCCGTATATCGGAATAGGAAATATAGCTTTGTTGATTTGTTGAGAAATTTCTATTTAGTATTCAAACTAGTTTATCAATTATTATCAAAAGATCAACATAGAAATATCAATGGTAGAATATGACAATGTATTACACCAAGAGGCATAGGTTCTGTACCATTTTTTAGCATCTGCTTGATGTTACTGCATATTTGGTGAGAATTTTTTCATCCCCTTGTTGACTTGCTATCCAGACACACTAAGGTCTAGCTTCTCCAAGCAGTTCAATCTTCTGCAACCCTTAGTCAGATCCAGAAGTTAAAGCTTCGATCTATCTCTAGATTCCTTGGTTCATTCCAGTCAATTTGTCTGCTCAACTCTTGGAGTTGACTCACACCCTGCTTGGCTAAACTTGTAGCTGCTCCATGCTCCTCTTCATCTCTCTCACTACCTCACCTTCTATTCTGTTATTCTGTTACTAATGCTGTGAAGTTTGTTGTTCTATGATTACCTTGTTGCTTTTGTCCAAGTATCTTGATTCGTTGGCACGGTGTGTCGACAACTATGTTCTAGAAGTATTTCATTTCTAGAATTTAATGCCATAAACGATACACTAA
>LIEC01012111.1:0-14532 GCA_001925005.1 Drosera capensis
AATAGCACGATACTTGTTATTAATGGGACAAAAGAAGGAAGAGAAGATGGGTCTCAACACAGGACATAACTGATGAGACAGAAACAGATGAATTCATAGTTGTAATAGCATGCCTAGGACAACTCAACCCTTCTGCATAATCCTAACTAAAAAGGGAATCAACCAACAAGACATTTCATGCAACCTAAAGCAAGCCTAAGAATGCCAATTCTAGCAGCCTGCTCAGCACCAAGATATAGATTCCATCGCCTGCCCTTGACAGAATGCAAGAACATGGAGTTGTATTCTTGTTCTTTTCCATAATATAAGATACTACCACATAATTTTAGCATTATTAACTAAACCAGGGTAACTAGCGTTTCAACAACCATAAAGTAAAGATTTCCGTAACTTGAAAACTGCCAAGTGCAATCAACAACATAAGTCAGAGCACCACTGTTCAATCAGAAACAAACACTAAAAACAAGAAACCATCAATAACAAAAGAGAGGAATTTACCAGATAAAAAGAAAAAGGTAAAAGAGACCAAACTTACACTTCTGTCTTCTTTTCACATTGTTAACCAAAATATTATCCACAGTGCCTTCACCGCGACTATTCTGACGGTCAAGCTCTTCAGCATCGTTCGATTCCACTCTGCCATTAGACATCCTCTCTAAGCATATTCGGGTTTCTTCTTCCAAACTTTTGGATTTTGACTTGATTGAAGTATGATCTATGGTGGCCTTCTTAGATTTCTGACCAGCCGAAGCCCTCAGTGGCGGACAGCTCGCGGTCAAATTACCCGCAACAGCACCTTCATGAACTGAATCTTCCGCAGCTGGTTTTCTTTGCCTCTTCAACGAACCCTTCTTGAGCTTGGTGACAGTTGCCATAGACGAAAGGGAAGATACCAGACTTGCTTTTTGCTTCTCAGTCTCTTCCCTCGATCGAGAAATGTTCTTATGAGTAGCACCTGTTGTCGAAACTCCAGACTTCTTTGCCGAGGATTTCTTTTTGCTATAATATTTATAATTAACAGCAGCACTAGGGGATTCTGAAGTGCTCGCACCTTGATAACTCCTTGATCTCTCCACAAGTTTTCTAAGAAAGTTTGAAGAAATATCGTGCACTTCTTCATCAGCAACAATGGCCTTTTCCTGAGTTAAGGCCACAAAGTGCAACTCATGCTATGCACCTCACGTATTTGGTAAATACTACGACGCCTTCAACAGGATACAAAGTTAATAAAGCAATACTTTACCTGTATTAGATGAGAGCTGCATGACTTCTGCATATTGCACCATGAGAGAAAAATCTCATATAAGATTTCATCATTCAATTGTGTTTTCCACTCTCTAAGAACATCATCATGCAGCCTTTGTCTAAACATAGCCAAGGGTATGTACTTTCTTATCTTTGGGGCACGTTTGCCAAGATTCAATGGTCGAAATTTTACAAGAGCTGGTGCAGCAACTCTTCTTAGCCAGGCTTGAGACCCAGGGGGCACTGGCTGACAGGTAGGTTGGTTGCCAATTACGCTTTTATTAGAGGCAGCCAGCCTCTCAAAGGCACTTCCAAGGAAATTAGAAAAAGTAGTTTTACTAGTGGGTTCAGCAGGTTGATTACAAGGCTTTCCAGCTTCTAATTGAATCAAAGAACTAGCTCCATGAAACTCCAAGGGTGAAACAGTTAAGTTCATCTCCTCACAATGATTTCCAGGATTACCATCAGAAACAGAGTGCAGCTGCGTGGAAGCCTCAGAAGTATCCTACAGTACAACAGAATAGGCTTTTTACCAAGAGCAAAAAAAAATTAACAAATTAAATAAGAACAGTTTGACTAAACGAGGAGAAAATTTTTAGTACCCATACGAGTCCACTGCTACCTGTTTATATAGATAGTTCTTTTCTGAACAGCGATTGATAGAGAGAACTTCTTCTTCAACAAAAGTCCGGAAGAAATCACCCATTGATATCATTGAAAACTTGTGCAATTCCTCTTCCACACTGCCACAGATCTCTTCCCTGTCATCAGACCAGTGGTGCACATATATGCAGCTTCCAAGCTCAGCTACCTCCCTTTCCTCAACTCTGGTTGATGACATCAAGGATGACATGCTGTGCAAATTTGAATCTGTGGACGGCTGGAAACCAGGTGGGAAATCAAGTTCTTGATCAGCTTCTTCATGATCCATCTGCAAATTGATAAAATGAGGTCATCACAAGCACAAGGTGCAACAAAAAGAACTGCATGCTATGCATACTTACAAGCTGTTTCTGCTCCTCCGCAACTTTCTGGAGACCCTGACCCTCCTTATCATATTCAACAGGGGCCTCCATACCTTTGGCAGAACCAAACCAACGCCGACGCCTCCTCCAGGAAATGGTATAATCTGCTACAGGATCATGAAGGACGGTGTTCCACAAAACCTCCATGCAGTTGTTAAAAAGAGATCTGCAAATGAAAGAATTAGCCTCCCAGAAATTCTCTATACTTCCAACAGATTTCTTGACCTCAGCAGGCACAGCAGACTCATTAGGCTCGGCAGGTTCAGCAGGCTTGGCAGGCTCAGAAGGATATTCACTACATGTAGACAACTCTGTTTGGACATCATGGCACAATGAATCTGGCACCGGAGGATTTGCATTTTCCTTTTCAGAGGATCTCTCCAGCTGAGAAAAACAAAAGAATTAGCAATCAGGCCATTAGGCAACAAGTTGAACTAGTGGTAGTTGGAACACTTGCAAGTGTACCTTCTGGCGGTCATTGGGGGGACTCTTGGAAGATTCAACAGCAAGATCCAACTTGATTTTCTTTTGAGTTTTCTTCAGGGCCACAGCTTCAGATATTACACCGCTGATGATTTCATCCAGCAAAACTCTGCGTGCTGACTTCAAAATCACATCATGCAATTGAATGCAAATCTGTTCCGAAACCTCCGACACAAGGTTCTGTGGCGAGCTACTTTCATAACCATTAAACTGGGAGGACCCTACGGTTGAAAGCCCATTTCTTCTCCATCCATCAAACAGAGACGGGATTGTAAAGGGGCTAAATTTATTACCAGCATGATATATCTGAACCATGAATTTAATACCCCAAAAAAGATATGTGAGAGAGTAGATGTAACTATACCAAAAATCGGTTAAAATCAGTCAGCAACCGCATAAGTGTCAACAGGTTAATGAGATAATGCCCCAAAATTCTATGAAGAGCTGAATCAGGGAGAAGAGGAGCGGTGGCGGCATCATCAGCAGACATATATTATATATATGTGTGTGTGATGTGTTATAACTTAGAAAAATAAAAACCAATAAAATTCAACCCACTTGATATAAAAATTCCATTAGAGAGTGCCGACAAGATCTATTATGATTCCAGTACAGCATCCAAATAAAACTTCAGGTAAAATACTACTATAAATATCCAACTGGATATGGGGTAAATTTTCCTCATTTTGCTTAGTAAAATACATCCCTATTTCCAGGTGATCATTCAAATCTAGCAATAGAGCATACATCAAGGGACTTATCCAAGATCAGTCATAAATAAACCACAAAACGGAAAAAACTCTAGCTTGAAATGAGCACAAAGGATTAAAGGCAGTAAACTTCAGAATGACATAGGAAAATCACATGGCTTGGTGAATCTCAGATGACAGGAACAGAGAAATGTTCTACACCAAAACAAAGAAACCTTTTTCATCAACACGAGCACCTATCCCAGCTTAGTACTCCCATCACTTATGTCAGGAGAACAACCCTACACTACACAGTTCAGCCTTTTGCGAACTCCACCTCCACCATAAAAGAAAAGACAAACTTTTCACTATACATATTGGAAATGCAGATAAATGTACTAACTCAAAAAAAAAGTGCATGCAAAGCACAATAACTTGAAGTCAAAAGTTGCTCATACAGGTAGCATCAGCGAACAGCTTACCATCACCGAGTTATGCAGATAGCCATATTGCTGCCAATAATACAGCTCAGCAAGAGAATGTGGACCGCGTTTTCCTCCACAGCCATCATCAAATAGCCAACACTTCTCATCCCACGATAGATGCTACAAAAAAAAAAAGACACAAATATGAAAACATTAAATGCCATCCTCGTAAGACTGAAAAAGAAAAAAGGAGGACAAGTATAGAAAGCAATGAAAAAGGCTACACAATCTCCGTTACCTGCTGCTGAGACATCCCAGAAGTTGAAGCCGCTGCATTGCCAGAAACAGATGATATTGCCTGAGGATTAGAACTGCTGATGACCTTATCCGAATTTCCAAAAGCTCTACCTTGGTTAGAGAGACTTGAAATGCTTTTGGTTACAGGCATACTGGAGTTGGCATTGCCCAAATGTGTAAATCCTGTGGCCACATGATCAGGGTACAGCGTGAAGTACTTCAAAGGAACTGAATTCATCATTTTCCCATTTATGACGGGATACACAGGAAGCTCTTCTGGCAGGAAACCAGTGGATAAACCCTCGTACAACTGTTCCTGGAAGTAAGGGCCGCACATTTGGCCCTGCTCGTTTATATACATCCATCCAGCAACAAAACTAGCATGGTCTGCCTTCTGGTTCACGTCTGGACATGATACCCCTCCAGAAACAGATGCTAGGGGGCCAACATCGCTATTCCCATTTAACTGGCATTCCATCTCAGTGCCGGAGTCAAGATTCGTTTCTAGTTCCAAATCGTAGCAAGATGAAGAACTGCAGGCATGATAAAAAAAAAATACAGTTACAAATGTATTTTAGAAAAATAAGTCAGTAGTGAAAGCTACAAATGGTCACATAATGGATGTAAAGTGTTACCCGGTAGAGCACACCCCAGCAATTGGTTGAGAAGACGCATTGTGCGCATCATATCTTCCTTCATTGAGAGGCAATAGACAATCTGCATTACACGAATAAGATGTCCTTCGTCTCTTGTGACACGAGGAAGAAGTATGGAATTCACAATATTCGGGAGATGAAGCTAATATGTCATCCCTGCAGCAGAAGGCATGCGATGACACCATGACATATGCTGTAGAGGTAGCAAAGAACCTGTTTTGTGCCACAACGGGCAGCATAGATCAGAAACGGAAAGCTCACATAAAAATATCTAATGTTAAAGGTAGGCAACCCAAAAGCGGTGAATAATGCATCAAATTATCATGCATTGCAACTATTAGTAGAGCCAGGTTTTTTCAGTGACGTGTTAATATCATCTTGTTTATGCAAAGCTTACACATCAAATTAGACAATGAGAAAATACTTGAATCGATTATAAATAACTTTAGAATAACAGGGAGACGAGCACGGTCTAGAAAGTTTAAAGGGAAGCTGCTAATCCCAGATCTCGTTCCGAACCCTCTTCATCCATCCTCCCATTCTGATAAGTCCAATTTTATCATGCAAATATGAAAATAATGTATACATAGGACAACAGCATACTTCAACGCAACCAAATTGACCCCTACTCTATCCAAAATTCATTCTTTGAGCATAATCATCAGCTTAAAACTTTCCAAATTAAGGTTTTTCCAGCTTCCGAAGTCCCAAATTCAAGCTACTTTCCCCAATCCCAGAAACCTGAAAAGACGCATAAATCAACACGACCAAATAACTTCCATGCATCAACCACATTCGCCCAAAATATACCTTAATCAAATCACTTCGATTCACAGATTCTCAAAGATCGGAAATTGAAATCTAGGTTATCGATGCCAGAATCAATCGCACAAGATAGAAATCGAGAAACAAATTAGGGATTTAAAATCAAGATTGGATCTTGATTGCACGCTGGTGTAGATAAATCAAGCAAAGAGGGGGAAAGAGAGAATTGATTGGTGATCGAAAATTGGGGTTTCGAGGATTGCTGATTTGGGGAATCGAAGAATGAGAGATGATAGAGACGCGAATCGAGGAATCGACGAAGTCCGCGAGGGTGAGATGTGGTTGGTCGAATGCGTGGAATTGGCCGGAAGAGGGTGATTTTGGAATCGCTGGGTATATCAATAAAACTCCATCCGTTCAAATGGTGAGAAATTGATGGTGTTAAATTAAATAAAAAGTGATAATTTTATTTTTATGAATATGTGAGATAAAAAAATGATGATGAATTAATAAATATACAGTATTAATATTTTGATATTTTTATTTAAAAAAATTATTAAATATTAGAATATTATAATTTGAATCGCACATCTCGAACAATATTATAATTTGAATAGGATGGAGTGAGTATATATACGACATTACGATCGCGAGAGAAGATGATAATCTAGTAATGGAACTTTTATTCCGTCCCATAATTTTTTTGATGTTTAATATTCCCTCCGTCTCATATTTATTGAAACGTTTTGACTCGATAAAAAAATTTATACAAGTATTGAATTTGTGTGAATTATGATGAAAAAAGAATATATTTTTTTATGATAATACGACTTAATATAACACTGGTAAGAGGATATAATAGATATATTATAATTTGATATTCTTTTATGTTAAAAGATTATCAAAAAAGAAAAAATCGCAAATTTTATAGACCGATCAAATAAAAAAACGTTGTCATTAATATGAAATGAACACAATATGTAAGAGTTTATTACCATAATTTAATCCGATAAAGGACTACATCAACTACAACAAAGCATATTTTCCGACAAATCTTCATGCTTATGATCGCCCCATGATGTACCATTTCTACAAGATCACAAGTGATTCACTGAAAACTTGGAAGCAAGGATACAATTTGCTTTGCTGAAACTGGTCTTTAAACTGGGCATATTCGATGCAATGTGTGCATACTCAATACAATCTACCTAAGAGACATGGATTGCAACTAAACATGGAGATACGTTTGACAAGAACACAGTACTTCGAGACACAAACCTAAAACAGCAGCAGCATAGCTGCAAATAATTCGGTGAATGGATCACTACATAATAGTCAAGATCTCTGCCACAAAACCAAGCCGGAGAATCTTAAACACTGACACCTCGAGCACTATTCAAAACCGCTAAACTTGATTCATGAAGCCAGCATTGATGGAATCTATCTCCGAGCTGGTGGTGCAGCTCCCCTTCCTGGCGCACCGCGACCAGCAGCCTGTGCCTGCAAAGATATCAGAAGAATATTAAAGTCTAAAGCCTGAGCCTGTGTCCCAAGAATAGCTGCAGTGTAACGTCATAAAAGAAAAGGAGAGGTAAAAATCCATGAATTAAAACTTACTTTTGCTCGCATAGCAACAGCACGTCCACGACCTACTCCAAGAGATGCACTCTTACCCTTTGAGAAGATAAGCAAATAAAGAAATGACGTCAAAAGACGAAATGTGAACGCTGGTCTATTATATACTACTTCAAGGAAATAGAATAGAAGAGGATGTGGTGAAGATGCTTCTATAACGGAACAAGGACATTAGCACATATATTTGGACCCCTGAGAATATGGTTTATGGAAAACATCAGAGTTAAGAAAGGAGGCTTGAACCTTAATTCTAGCATCCAAACGTTTGAACATTGGAGCATTCTTCAGCATATCAGGTATTATGATGAACCTGGTCGACAAAAATATATCATATCAGTATTTGTTTCCAAAGCAGTAAACTTGCTTAATATCCATAAAAGAGTTGATTGTAAGTCACCTCACTCTGCTTCCTCGAATGAAGACATGTTCCAAATCAGAGGTTTTCCCATCCTGAAATTCAGAACAAGGATGTCAATTAACAGAAATCATGATTTTCCTACAAAGGCACAGAAGGTTACTCTGCATCCAGATTCTAGCAACAAATGCAACTTTCATGCATCCTGAAAAAGACAACCGTCTTAATCTTAGTGACAACAACGCTCATGCCCAAAATTGTGGATGGCAAAGATCAGAATTCAGAACCTATAGAGATGTATATATTATGAAATGCATGATTCGGGAAAAAAAAAGATATGAAACATGGATGCTCATTGTAATGGAGACATTATATTCGATGAAAAGAAAAAACGAGTCAAAACCAACAGAGGTCAAAGGACATGCTTTACATTGGCCAAAGTGAGCTGTTGGCGAAATTCACAAAATGACTATTGTAGAAGAAGAAATGAATGCAAGGGTGTGATAAAAAAAAATTGAAAAGGTAATAAATGGTCATGAATGTGTTTGGATTGGACTATGATAATGATACATATTTATTTGATTAATTTTTTAAAATGTAGTAGTGTTTATTTGATTTAGTTTGGATTTATTTATATTTAGTTTGCTTGTTATTTTAATTAGTTAAGTTAGTGAATTAGTGGGGAGTTATTTAGTAGATTTTGGGTAGTTAGTTTGTTTAAATGTATTTTCCCCATAAAAGGGACAACCTAGTTGAAGTTATGTGAGCAAAATTAATCAAATCACTCCAAGTTTCTGTATTTCATCTTTTCCTATCCTGTTTTCTGAAGTTTGTTCCTCCTATTATGTGCTCTGATAACCTTTTTGTGTCCTTGTGCTGGTGCATCATGCACGGCAACTACCGAGACTTCTCACAGAATATTTTCACCCCCAGGGCCGCATACGGTGACACTGGGAAAAAGTAAAGCAACTCGCATCCACGAAGAGGGTGCCACTGGGAAAAAGTAAAGCAACTGGCATCCACGAAGAGGCCGCGTTTATCACGCATGATTCAGGGTTAGCACATGACAAGAAAAGACAGGAGTTGGGAAAGCACATCATTGTGTGGGTCGACTCGATGAGCAAAACAAATATCAATAGAATAGAAGTGATTAAAAGACATAGGCAAAATATGGAGAGACCATCAAAGACCTTAACCATCAAGCTTCGTGCCCAAAACACCATCCTGCTTCTCCAACAAAACCAAAAGCAATACAGCAACAAAACTTTCCTTTACACAACTTAGCCACCAACCCAAAAATCATCGTGCACTGAAAGGCGTATCTTAAAAATCCGCAATCCCTTATTCAACCCAATATCATAGCAGCTCATAACAACTCATGACATCCAACACTTCATCACCAAGTTAAAACCAAATACACGACAAACATCTAGACACCTATATGTCATCAGCATTATAAACTGCATCCATACAAGTTGGCCAGTAGTCGCAGAGATACACATTGGACTTCGAGTTCATATAATCTAATTCACAACAAAATTTCAAAACCAGAGTCAAAATCAAAAAGCTTCACATTCAAATCAGTTAGAACCCCAACACTGAACACCCATTATGTCTCAGGCTCGGGGCGAAGAAACCCAACAAGCAGGGAAGAACGAGATGGGAATCGGACAACAGACCTTGGAGGTGAGGGTAATGGATTCGAGCTGGCAGTTCCAGTTATCCTCGCACTCGACCATGGTGCCTCTGTAGAGCTCGCCGCTCTTGAGCTCCACCGTCACCACGTGCCCCGTCGCCTCGTGCATCAGCTTCACCGGTATCCCCAGACTCCTACTCATCTTCCTCCAAAAATTTTAGGGTTCTGTCGCTGTCTCTCGCGCTGTGAAGCGGAAACCCTAGCGTCGTCGAAGAACTTGTTCGCGGGTGGACTCTTCAGATGCAGGGTACAAAGAAAAAGGTGTTGAGTCCAGACCACGTGGTTTAGTGGGGGCAATTGTCTATATATATATATATTTATTTATTTATATTTATAATTTATTTATTTTATTGATTGTTTAATTTTTTAATATATTTTAATTTAAGTATTTTTTATATGAAAAAAAAATATATCAATTCAATTTTACAACCCAGTACCATTAAAAATATAATTCTTTCATTAAATTCTATAAAAATTCAATATACATAAAACTGGATGTGAGATCAAATGATTTCATCTACATTAAGACCGAGGTCGCAAAATTATAGTCTTTTTCTCATAAAATACGATATTTTTCATACCATGCATATTTTAATATTCTATTTGTAACACTTTTTTTAGTCAATCCTAATTTATTTATTACCTCCATCCCATGGTTATTATAATGTTTCTCTCTCATTGCACTATTCAATACGTAATTTGAGAAGTATTTTTATTTATCTAAATGACATAATTTAATTTTTCTATTGACACATGATTATAGTACGTAACGTTTAATATCATTAACGTTTCACGATATTTTTTCAAAAATATAATGTTTGATCATTTCGTAATATCGGTCAAAGCTGCTATCGTCATACGCTTTAGATCAAAAAAATTACAATCTTTTTTAGACGATAAATACAATATTTACATTTTTTCTTATTTGATAATAAATTTATATTAATATAATCAAATTATCTTATCACCTTCTTTCTCCTCATTTATCATTCTATTTTCTAAATCCGACTTCTATCTTACTATCACTAAAAAATATTTTTTTTCTTCAATAAATTCAATTAAGATTTAACACACACATAAAATTATGTTAGATCAAACCATTATAATTAAAATAATATGAAGAAAATGCTCTAGTCAAAGATTGCTACATGATAACCATTTTCTTTTGTCCCACATTATCTGGGAATATTGTATGTCATATATTATCACAATTATAATAACCATCATAAATTAATATGTATCCCGACTAATGTCATTTTCTTATCATACAAAAAATGTAATTTTCTTAATATACAATTCATATGCATAATGTTACATTGTTCGACAAAATTGTTAAACATGATATATAATCGTATCATAGTTCAGATTAAAATGTCAACCAAGAGCATTTGAGTAAGTAGAGTAGTTAACCTTGACCTCAAACTTAAACCGAAAATTAACTTAGGCCAGAAGAAAAAAAAGTGCGGCAATTCACATCACATCGAAACTCGCAGAATCGCATCACTTCACACACCTCTTCGACAACCACCGATGACCACCAACCCCAAAATTAATATATATCTCAAATAATGTCATTTTCTTATCATACAAAAAAATGTAATTTTCTCAATATAAAATTCATATGCATAATGTTACATTGTTCGACAAAATCGTTAAACATGATATATAATCGTATCATAGTTCAGATTAAAATGTCAACCCATAACATTTGGGTAAATAGAGTAGTTAACCTTGACCTCAAATTTAAATCGAAAATTAACTTAGGCCAGAAGGAAAAAATATGCGACAATTCATATCACACTGGCACTCGCAGAATCGCATCACTTCACACACATCTCCCGCAACCATCGATGACCACCAACCCCAAAATTAATATGTATCCCGACTAATGTCATTTTCTTATCATACAAAAATGTAATTTTCTCAATATACAATTCATATGCATAATGTTACATTCTTCGTTAAAATCGTATCACAGTTCAGATTAAAATGTCAACCCATATCATTTGGGTAAGTAGAGTAGTTAGCCTTAACCTCAAACTTAAACCAAAAATTAACTTAGGCTAGAAGGAAAAAAATGCGGCAATTCACATCACACCGACACTCACAGAATCACACCACTTCACACACCTTTCCGACAACCACCGACGACCATCAACCCCAAAATTACTATGTATCCCGACTAATCTCATTTTCTTATCATACAAAAAATATAATTTTCTCAATATATAATTCATATGCCTAATGTTACACTATTCGAGAAAATTGTTAAACTTGATATATAATTGTATCACGATTCAGATTAAAATATCAGGTAAATAGAATAGTTAACCTTGACCTCAAACCTAAACTGAATTAATGCGACAATTCACATCACACCGGCACTCGCAGAATCGCACCACTCCACACACCTCTCCGGCAACCACCGACTACCACCAATCCCAAAACTCACCTCCGGCGCCGGTGCGCCGCCGACGATGACTCTCAATCTCCGGCAAAAACAAACAGGTAACTATCTCCCCCTCTCTCTTCTCCATTTCCCCCAATTCGATCGATCCCTCGTTCTAATCCATTTTCTCTTTCGCAGATCAAATAATCCGAATGCTGAATCTGAACCAACCTCTCCCAACATCATCGTCCGTTCAGTCTCCACTGTCGGATTCGATCTACAAGATCCTGATCTACGACAAGAACTGCCAATCGATCCTCTCCCCTCTCATCCGAGTCCCGGATCTCCGTCTCCACGGCGTAACCCTCTTCTTCCTCATCGAAAAGCCCGATCGCCGCCCCATCCTCGACGTCCCCGCCGTCTACTTTATACAACCGACGGAGCCTAATATTCGACGGATTGTTAAGGACGCTGGGAATGGATTGTATGAGAAGTTTCATGTGAATTTCTCGTCGTCGGTGTCGAGGGGACTGTTGGAGGAGATGGCGGCGGGGGTGGTGAGGGTGGAGGCGACGGAGAGGATAGGGAAGGTGTATGATCAGTATTTGGAGTTCGTGACGTTGGAGGACGGGTTGTTTGAGTTGGGGGATAAAGATTGTTTTGTGAGGATGAATGATCCCGGGAACGGGGATAGGGAGATCGAGGGGATCGTGGATAGGGTTGTGGAAGGGTTGTTTTGTGTGGTAGCGACATTGGGGGTTATCCCGGTGATTAGGGCTCCCAGAGGTGGGATGGCGGAGATGGTCGCTGAGAGGTTGGATCAAAGGTTGAGGGATCATTTGTTGGCCAAGAATAATCTGTTCAGTGAAGGGGGGAGTTTCGGGGTTGCTTCGTTTCAGAGGCCGGTGCTTTGTGTTTTCGATAGGAGCTTGGAGCTGTCGGTCGCGATTCAACATGATTTTAGGTATAAGATGCTTGTTCATGATGTGTTGGGGTTGAATCTGAATAGGGCGAGTGTTCAGGGGGAGAAGGGTGGAAATAGGTCGTATGAGTTGGATGGGGCGGATCCGTTCTGGGTTGCGAATGGAGGTTTGGAGTTCCCTGATGTCGCGGTGGATATTGAGACTCAGTTGAACAAGTATAAGAGGGATGTGGAGGAGGTGAATAGGAAGACGGGAGGGACGAATGGGGCGGAGTTTGATGGGACCGAGTTGATTGGAAACACGAAGAACTTGATGAATGCGGTGAATTCTTTGCCCGAGATGACGGAGAGGAAGCAGGTGATAGATAAGCATACGAACATCGCCACCGTGTTGTTGGGTAAGATAAAGGAGAGGTCTCTTGATTCTTTTGCCAAAAAGGAGTATGATATGATGGTTAGAGGGAGTATCGATCGAACTGAGCTCATGGCCGTGGTCAAGGGAAAGGGAACTGCCATGGATAAGCTGCGGTTTGCTATCATGTATCTGATTTCTTCCGAAAATCTTCCTCAGTCGGAAGTGGAGATGGTGGAGGCGGCATTGAGGGAAGCCGAGGTTGATACCAGTGCTTTTCAATATGTGAAGAAGATCAAATCTCTGAATGTGTCTTTTGCGGCTGCTAATTCTGCCAACATAAGTAACCTTAAGGATTGGGGGTTGAAGCTTTATGGGACGTCCTTAAGTGCTGTGACTGCCGGGGTGAAGAACTTGTTGTCAGGTGACCGGCAGCTTGCTGTCACGAGGATGGTGGAACTCCTGATGGAAGGCAAGCCTAATCCCGAAATTGACTCCTATGTGTTGTTTGATCCTCGTGCTCCCAAGTCCAGCTCCAGCACCCATCTGAGAGGGCCATTCAAGGAAGCTATTGTGTTCATGATAGGCGGTGGTAACTATGTGGAGCACGAAAGCTTGCAGGAGCTAGCGCGTCACCAGCAGCCCGCCAAGCAGATAATCTATGGAACAACGGGGATTCTCACCGGAGGAGAGTTCGTTCAACAACTTGCTGTACTGGGGCAAAAGATGGGATTAGGCGATAGCCGTGTTCCTCCTCCAGTTGCTGCTTCTTTGACATAGCAGTCTTTTGCTGCCGCAGGAGTATTATGTAACTCTGCATGCAGTGTTATAGTTTCTATACTTGGTTAACGGTTTATTCGATTCTCTTTGTAATACTACTTGGGCGCTCTCTTCGGCATTGAAAGTTGTTTTCTGGTACAACCAGCTATCGTTTCTGGTATTATTTTCCTTTGCATCTTACTCGTGTATTGTGTATCGTCGCTTGGCTGACTAATTGGTAATTGGTAAATAGATGAATCTATGACTCGCGGAGTGAAGTTGGAGAAGATACTTAATTGCTGATCATTGCTGCGATGTTGTCAAGTGTTTTTTGCCTAAGCAGTTTTAGAGGAAAAGTTTATCCACGTTCGACAATTAAGAGCGGTAACAACAGCTAGGACAAGAGCGACACCTCATAGTGAAAAGGCAACCAAACAACTCAAAAGGAAAGAAAGGGTCAAGTATCAGAACCTCCTTTCTTCTTGTTTATGGTCGATGAATGAATCATGGCAGCATTTGTTTTGTTATTACAGTAAGAGATTCATTCTCGATGTGATTGATCCATCACCAAGGATCAATATTTGATATGATCAGTGAACCTGCCCTCCGAGTCGGCAATGACGGTGGCGGGGGAGGTGTGGAATCGAAGGTGGGAGATCAGGGCGAAAGTGGTGGTGTTCCGGCGAAGGAGGTGTGACATGGTGGTTGCGGTGAATGGTGGACGGCAACGGAGGAGGAGGCTTGGAACTATGGAAATGCAATAATAATAATAATAATAATAATAATTATTATTATTATTATTATTATTATTATTATTATTATTATTATTATTATTACAT
>LIEC01012111.1:20785-57515 GCA_001925005.1 Drosera capensis
AGGTCGCCCCCCTATGTAGGGGCCCCCCCCCCCCCAACATTTTGTCCCAATTGGTGGTCCAACGGCCCAGAAAAAACACCCAAATAAAACTAAAAAAAAAAATCCAAAAATTCAAAAATCTAAAAATAAAATCCTATACCATAAAAATAAAATCCTATTCCTAAATTCTTAACTCTAATCTTAAAAATAAAACCCTAAATCTTAAAAATTCTTAAAAATAAAATCCTAAATCTTAAAATAAAATTTTAAACCTTAAAAATAAATAATCATAAAAAAAATCCTAAACCTTAAAATATAGGGTTTTTTTTTATAAATAAGCATCCCAAATCTTAAGAATTTATTAAAAAAATAACTCAAATCTTCATATTTATCAAAATACTTGTTGGCGTCAGTAACTTTAACAATTTTTCACTTTTTTTCTTTTTTCGTTTTTCTTGTTTGCTATTTTCATATTTTCACCCAAAATATTGATAATTATGATTTGCGCGATCGAATTAAAGAAAATTAATAAGATATCAAAGATTTGGGAAATTAAAGAAATTAGAAAAACAAGAAAATTGACGAAATTATAGAAATAACGTGAAGAAAATAAATTTTCTTACATAGGGATGAAAAAACTATATAGATGAATACATTAGACAAGAAAAAAAAATCGTTCAAGATAATGGTTTTACTAATGATAACAGTTATATTAAAAATATCATATGATTTGAATAAATTTTTAAAATATCATATAATTTGAATAGTATTTTTGAAAATATCACATGATTGGGTTAGTATATTATAAATATGAAGATTTGAAGTGGTTTTTTTTTTTTTTTTTTGTAAATTTTTAAGATTTGAAATAGGTATATGTAAAAATCCCTAAAATAAAATCATAAAAAATTGAAACATGAAAAAAAAATCATTGAAAATAAAAAAAACTATAAAAAAGAATCCTAGATAATCAAAACTTCAAAACCAAAAAAAAAAAAACAACAAAAACAAAGCAAAGCAAAAATTGCACCCAAAAACTAAAACAGCACATAAGCTGTTCTTTTGCGACAACAGATGATCCTACTCGTATGAAATTCTGTACATGTGCTGTTCTTTTGTAACAGCAGATGATCCTACTCGTATGAATACATTTTAGTAGTAACAAACATGGAAGATATGGTCATTTCAAGAAAAACATGGAAGATACGGACAGATATGTAAAATGAAATAAAATAATGTAGAACTTGTTTGTTTGTACTGGTGAATTGTAATGCAACGGAAAGTTGTATATTAATCGATTGTTTGAAATATATAATAAACTCAATTCATTGATATATATTGTATGAGATGTAGATAAAGCAAAATTGATAAACCTAGATCACCCTGCTTTCATCAAAATCTCATGAACTTCATTGATCACACTAGCTAGAAGAAGGCTAGAAAGTGAGCATATACACTAAATCAAACAACAGCTTCACTTTGCAATCTGCATTGCAAAAGAGTTCAAACATAAGGAGACAAGATACACCTCAGTGGTAAAGTATTGTATTCACTTCTCGTTACACGGGCAAAGTGATGTGTACAATCCTCATACATACAGGCTATATCACCAGAACTGCAGAGAATAGAGTAGCATCGGCAAGTGTACGATGCAGAGAACAGCGGTCGAGCTCCAACCTCCCAAATTTAACCTCGACGCATGACTCTTAGAAGCTGCACAGAAACACAGGAAAGACACTACCGTAAGAGTAGTGTCGATCACTTATTAAGTTCATTGCAGATTCTTGATTGCTTGTTTAAGGAGTAGCAGGATGAGATAGAGTGATAGACTACAACAAAATCACTCCAAGGAACATATCCACCACTGGGCTGCCAATTGCGACCATATCCCAGACTGTACAGGGTCAATAGAGAACGAAGTGGACAAACAGTGTGTTGTAGAAACGGGGCCATCACCACTGGTGATGTTTGAGGCAATCAGATCTGACAGGGCTGGAATGGGCGGACTTAAACAGCCTTCCAGTTCTGTTACATTTTGTTCGCTTGATAGTTAATAGGGTGATGCTGGAGTGTTCAGTGGAGAAGGGTTTTGACCTTATAGGGTAAGTAGGGTTTGCTGCTTCCTTTTTGTTGCTGCTTATTCTGCAATCTATTGTTTCATCGCAGATCATACCTCAGTGACCATGAATGCAATAGGTTACTGTCACTGAGAAAATCAAACCCATACCTCTAGTTTCCTTCTCAGTTTATGATGTACTTTCAGTAAGGTGTGAACTGCAGGATAGCAAGAAAGGACTACGATCCATCCCGTGGCTACAGTGATGAGCCTGCGAACAAACAAATTAATAAGAAGCACTACTGAAGCTCATACTACTTGCAGCCACACATAAGCTTCAAAATTTGTTTGAATGATAAACCAAGCATGGCCAGAAATTAACCTTACAGGGAAAAGAATCAAGTATCTAGTGACGACACCTAAGCACCATAGTGGGAATAGATATACATTTCAGTTCCGGGGATCTGGTGAAAGTGACTTGAAACAACGTGTAAAGGAGTCCTGCGCCAAGCGTCAAGGAAATTGTAAAGAATGGAAACCCATAGACAGGGCCAAATCATGGAAATTGTAAGAGATGTAAAGAATGGACATTGTCCATGAGCATGCAGATTACAAAAGTGACCGGAGATCCGGCAATTAGCCTGTCGAATGCCCCCCGCCCCCACCCCACCCACCCAAACCAAGAAAAAGAAAACATTATCCACAATCCATGGTGACCCTTAAATGCCTCCAGCTCGATCCATGGATAACCCACAATCTTGAGGCTGCATATATTCACAGTTCAGTAATTGATAGGTACGTTGGTACGTGATCCCTGCACGTTGAAACATGGTTCAAAGTATCGATTGACTCGGCTGAGAACTCGATATCTCGGTTCGGTTTCGGCCATGTCCAAACTGTATTGTCAGACGAGTCAATTAAATACCATATTTGATATATCAAGGCTTTTTTCAGTTGCCGATTTATCGTAGAAAAATCGATATAACAAGGTTTTCGGCCTAAATAACTCAAAAAAACTCGGCCACGTCCTGTCTTTGCATCTTACGAGGAAGAAGATGGTGACTTCGAGCCACCTCGACATTTAACATGGAATTAAGAAGCTCGTGACTCTGAGACATCAAATGCAATGT
Source organism: Drosera capensis (assembly GCA_001925005.1). Lineage (NCBI taxonomy): Eukaryota > Viridiplantae > Streptophyta > Magnoliopsida > Caryophyllales > Droseraceae > Drosera > Drosera capensis. Next base: position 23,948 of record LIEC01012111.1, read on the forward strand.
GCTATATATGTAATGTTCTATCAATAAGAGTGCTGAACATATGCACAACCTTGTATTGTATCATTTTAGATGTCAACAGCTGTTATGTTATCTTATAATGTTAAATGCATTACATGTGATGTATATGACTATTTAACATTGTAAATTTTTTACAATTTTTATGACGTATTTTACATAATTTTTTGACGACTATTCGGAGCCTCTAGCTGCTATAATGTTACGTATTGCCCTAATCCGTGATCGAAATCGATACCGATATAATATTTTGACAACCGAGATGGAGACCGAAACCAAGACTTTGAATAATGGGTTGAAACGATACAACACCAGCGTTGAGCTAATTCCAAATCAAAAACAATTGAGAGCAGCATCACTCAACGACAAAGTCCCAACCAATTGGGGATTGCGACATAGAGGCTATAAAGAAATTCCCACCATACCATAATTTGTGCAACATTTTGTTTATGCTAATAAATTTCGACTTACCTATTCATCTACTCAAACCACATAATATTTTTCTTTATTTTTTTTAAATTCCTAACCACATCCAACTTTTCAAATATGAAAACGTGGAAAAAAAAAATGAGACGAACCGATCACACAAAAAAATGCAAAAAAAATTTGGACTGAAGTAGAAATTATTATCATCCCCTCGTAAAACACACCCATGACATATTGGCATCCATCAAATCTTCCATAAACTGCAAGTAACTTGCTACATAGACACACCTATAACCAATCGAGGAGACAAGTTCCATACAACAGTTGCAAAATGCAATAATCGCCAACATTCCACGCACACAAAACTTACATCAACGACGGCGCCGGCAGCTTCGGCCAACGTCCCAGAAATATCAAGCAAATCACGCTTGCATCATCACAAACGCATCAAAATCATCACCGCCAAAACAAAACACAAAATTAGGGTTTAGAGTGATCATCAGACTCACAATCGAAACTTTCCAGGGTTCTCATGGAGCAACCCGCGGCGCCGATCGGACTCCGACTCCGATCCCGGCGAGCGCAGATCCAAGGTTCCGTACATCTTCCTCCCACTCCGCTTTCTCTATGCGGAAGCGGAGAGTGGGGCGGAGAGAGGGGAGAGACTTTTGAGGAAACATCTGATGATGGGTCAAAGAGTCGGTTGCCTTCACCAGCGGGCGATGGAAGGAAGCTACAGCGGCGAGAGTGGGCGATGGGAATTGATAGCGGTCCGACATGAGTGTAGTGTGGGCGATGTTGGGTTGAACATGGCCACTCAGGCACTCTCTCGACCAATTTTTTTTTTTTCTAAGTTACTTTATGTTTTTTGGTCATCAACTTCGGTCTCAATTTTTTTTTTTTTTCCATCCAAGAATCAATAAATAATTTTTTATATAAATTTTATTATAAGAATAAAATCAAATGGTATATTCATTAATTTTTTTTAATTATTATAGAAAATTTTATCCTCATCAAAAATAAATTATTAATATTTCTTTTATCAAAATCCATATAAATTTAACATATATAAAAAGTTCTTGTGTCATTTCAATTAAAATAGAACCGATGGAATTTTTTTCCTTCTCATTCCCTCACACATATAAAAGCATTGTTGACGTTTTGCACTAAAGTCAGTTTTTTCATTAAACCGTGTATAATATTTTTAGGTTGCATTATTTTTTGGACGAAAAAAATATAAATTATATTTTTTTCTTTTCAAATTAATTGAAAAAAATAAACCATAAACTGCTATTAAAAAAATGGATTGAATTTAATGTAAATGACTTGTTTTCTCTTTGAGTGTGAGTAGGAAAAACCGAAAACAATATAAAGATATGATGATGTGATATAAAAAAAACACTAAGAATATTTGAATAGATTTAACTCAAATTTTTTTTTATGATAAGGTTTTATTTTTGCTTAGACAAACAAATTATAAAAATTATTTTATTTTTTAAAAACGAAGACAATAAAAATTATATGAAACAAAGGAATGCGATGGATAATTTGAATGCGCACAATTCAGTCTGGAATTCAACAGGTGAACTCTGAACACCAAATAACGAAGAGTGGTTATGGATATCGACATTTTGAGATGATGCTTTGACCATGAAAGATGATGTACACCGATTTTATTCTCATGGTTAAAAAAAAACTTATCATTGAGCCAATACCACTTGATTAACAATTATCATATATAATACACCCACCACAATATTGACGAAATCATATCAGTAGATTAAACATTACATAGTAAATCAAAGGTACTTCAAAACTTATACAAAACAACAAAATGAAGCAGTCTAGAACATGACAAGAAGGTTCGATACGAACATCTTCAATTTTCCCTCAAACGCAGGAGCAATGATTCTGCGAAGCGTCGTTGCCTATGCATTCAAAATGATCTTGTAAGTACACTAAACCAAAACCAGCTAAAATAGAAACAATAATTAGCTCACCGATGTAAGTTTAATGTCATCCATTGGATGGCTCTAGAACCAAATAACTTCTCGAACTTGTAAGATACCAACTTGATGGTATCCAGACGAAATCGAGCATTCAGCTACCAACAAGATGAAGAATACGATCATCTTGATTCAACCCCGTAAGTCAAATAGCGAGGCACAATCTTACCCAAAGAATAGAATATATATCTAATATGCGTGCGCCAACAGATTTATCCATAAAATGGTCACTACAAATTAATGGGATGAATTTGAGGGAAGAGGAAGCCATACTTGCCCTCGAGGAGCTTAGGACTTGGGCGTGAATGCTTCAAGAAACCATCCCAATCAACCTTTTTGAGACCTGCTCGGGCACAAATCATGTCTCGCACCCTAGGCACAAAAGAAAGGGTAGAGGACTCATGATGTTGTAGGTTCAAGAATAAAGAGCAATCACAACTTCAATACTTCAATATAAACCGATTAGCATAAAGTTGAAAGAAAAGGGGAAGCATTCACCTTTCTGCAAATTCAATTGGCGTCTCCCCAGGCCTCGGCTTCTGGGGTTCCAAAAAATAAACATCACAAACTACAGCCCATGATGTCATGAGACGAAACAGGTGAACAGAAAAGGAATGCCTGCAAACACAGAACACAAGCCCAATGAAGGTCCGACGATGACAAGAAAAAAAGGATCCCCAAGTCTACACATCCAATAACTATCAACTGCTTTCAGGTCAAGAATCAAGAGCCAAAACTATACAAAACAGCTGATAGAATTAAAAAGCACACAATCATTTCTCTTCATGTAACTCCACCATTTTATGAGAAAGATTTGGTTATATTTCATGAAACTTCACCATACTTGAATCATCTTATAAAGCATACAAAAATAAAGACAACACATTAACCAAATAATTAAAAAAAAAAACATGTAGGGGAAAGAATCTCAACCAGACAATTGTATAGCAAAAAATAAGAAGAAACAAAATAAAGACCAGAAAATTCAATATCAACTATTATCAAACCCATTGCATGTCTGCAAGAAATAGCTGTTGGCAGGGCTTACTTTCGACTATTCCAGAAAGGATCAGAAAATATCTTGTTGTACTTGATTGCAATCGGGCAAACGGTGCAGCCTATTTCAAATGCACCCTGAATCATACAAGAGGGTCAGTGGACATTTGGAAAAGACAGGTGATTCACCCCACACAAAAATTGCCTAGAGTCTGAAGAATGGATAATGGAGTATAAGGAAAGACCATTTATTAGAAAAAGAAGACAGCATAACACCTTCTTAAACATCACGCTATACTGGTTGTTCACACATGTTCCTTCAGGAAATATCAGGAGAGGATTATTTCCTGTCCCATAAACATGTTCCTTCAACCTGAAAATTTGTCAATAAAATATAGGAAATTGGATTCGAAACGGAATAGAGCTAGCTGTTTTCTCAACATACCGCTTAGCAACGATTTCACGATCCTTTGCCTCTGAGCGGTTAAACAAGATAGATCCCACACTCTCTAAAATAGTTCCCTGCATGAATCCTGCATAAAAAGCATGAAGGACTTTTTTACTAATACCAGAAATGAGTCATGACCATTGAACAAAACTAAGAAAGGTAACTTATGTATGCAATCAAAGTCTCTTTCCATTTCCAGAGTAGGAATACCGCAGAAAATACTAGTACTACTAGAAAGAATGTACTGATTATCCATATGCTTACCAACCCATCCATTATGCTTCTGCATGATGCCCGCGAATACTGTCATTTGTTCTAAGATAAAGAAATCAATCATGGAAGTATGATTCGATACAAATACCTGATCCACATGAGCAAAACCAAAGGCAAAATTATGTATGGTATGGAAATATTCCCGAAGTGGGAAAAGATCAAGGGAAAATGAATATCATATCTCGTACCAGGCCAGGCCTCTTACTGGGCCGAGGTCCATGATACTTGATAACTCCAGTCCATGACGCAACAAAGAAACCACAGAATAGTTGCAGCAGTCTGCTCTGAAAGATGACAAGGAGAAGAACAAAAACCAATAGAGCGTCTCATCACCAATGAATGATAGGATCACTTATTAGGTTCACTACACATCCTTGATTGCTTGTTTAAGATGGAATAGCAGGATTAGAAAGACAACAAGGAAAGTGTTCCATGGAAGTTGAAACATATCCACACGTTGACTCTCAATTGCGACAATAGCCCAAGTTGTACAGGGTCAATGGTGAACGAGGTGGACAAACAGTTTGCTCATGCTATTGGTGAATGAGGTGGAGAAACTTTTTTTTTTTTTTTTTTGCTGATTTTTCTACAATCCATTGCTCCATCACAGATCGTACCTCAATGAGTGCAATAGGTTACACGTGACTGAGAAAACCAAACCCATACCTCTAGCTTTCTTCTCAGTTTATGATGCCCTTTGAATAAAGAGTGAACCACAGGATAGCAAGAGAGGAATACAATCCATCCGACTGCTATAATGAGGAGCCTGCAAACAAACAAATCAATAAGATGCATTACTGAAGCCAAACTACTTGTAGCCACACTTTAGCTTCGAATTTGTTTGAATGATAACCCAAATCGCCAGAAATTAACCTTGCTGGGAAAAGAATCAAATATCTGGTGATGACTCCAAAGCACCATAGTGGGAAAAGATATATGTTCCAATTCCAAGGATCGGGAGGAAGTGAGTTGAAACAACGAGTAAATGAGTCCTGCACAAGCATCAAGGAAATTGTAACTTGTGAGAAATGGAAAATCATGAAGAACGAAGCTCTCTGAATCATTGCAAACAGCACAGCGGTGGACGTTGAGATGAGCTTGAAGATCAAGAAATGACACATTATCAAAATACAAGTCCATCCAATACACCCAACAATAAACCCAGAAACAGAAACCATCATCGTCACAGGCCACCTTTCAACATAAGAGCGTAGCAGTTATACTACCATAAAACCAATACACGATGCCCAACAAACACTAAAGGAAATGGAATTGTTACCGAACAGGCTAATCCTTTCCATAACTCAAATGCCCATATCGCAAACCATGAATAACCCAAATTTTGAGAGTCCATATAATCACAGTGAACTCATTGATATGTTACGAGATTGGTATGCGATCCCCTCAAAAGATCTCTGCAGTGCACAACCAGTGATTTACAAAAAAAAAAAGAGCAAAGAAATTCCAACGTTGAGCTAAACCCAAGTCCAAACAATTGATATTAGAGTCACTAATTTGCGCCGATCAGGAAAATCGTCAAGTAAATGCAACGAAATAAAATTCTCCATCACATCCATCGATCCACACTCCACACACGATTTGCTATTTCGGCACCTAAAATCAATTTACACAACACCAACAGATGTCGAAAAGTGACTGTCCCCGACATTTCGTCATACACACGAAACTCACGTCAACAACGGCACCGGCAGCCTCAGTCAACGTCGCAGATATATCGAGCAAATCACACCTGCATCACAAACCACACATCCAAGTCTTCATCAACCAAATACTCCTCAACAAACAACAACAATTTAGGGTTTAAAGAATATCGTCAAGCTTACAATCTAAGCTTTCCAGGGTGCTCATGGGTCAATCGATCCGAGTCCGATTCGGACCTCGGCGAACACAGATCCAAGGTTCCGTACATCGTCCTCCCTCTCCGTACACTCTCCCGCTTTCTCTTAGCAGAGAGAAAGCGAAGAGTGGAGATGCATTTGAGGAGGCATCGTTTGATGATGAATCAGCGGGCTGGTTGCCTCCGCCGGCGGGCAGTGTGGGCGACGGGAATCGATTGCTGTTCCGAGATGGCGACACGTACTGTGTAGTGTGGACGATGATGGGGTTGAAGATGGTGGCCATTGGGGGCAGTGCTGTCGGGAATCATTGGATGAGACATGAATATACTCATTGTGATTTGAGAAAACAAGTACTCCCTAGTTTAAGTCAAAATGGCAACATCATCACAAAAAAAAAAGTGAAAAAAAAAATTAAATGGTAACATCTCATACACGGCACAAACCTTTTGATACTTCTTGAAAAAAAAAAAAAAAAAAAACAACCTTGATCATTATTATTTCGTCTATTTTATTTAAATTATAATTTTTTAATATTTTATTTAAATTATAATTTTTTTTATATTTAATAATTTGTTATTGAAATATGTTTATTTTATATCATATTTATTTATTATTATTATTATTATTATTATTATTATTATTTCACATATTCGAAACATCCATATTGGTTGTATTTATTTGAATTTCTCAACCTTCATATTTGAAGAGACTCAATTGTTTTCGAACTCCAACTAAACATTGTTTGTAATTTTTTTTTTAGTCCTCAACCTTCGTAAAATTGCTCTCCATTCTCACACACTATGCTGACGTGGAGAACAAATGAGCAAGAGAGAGCGTGTTGAGCCTCTCAATCCGAAACTTGATTGGTAGAGTTTGTAATTGAGCCTCTCATCAGTTTAGCCTTCATAAATGGAGTTTTGTAGGATCCAGAGCCTCCAAAAGAGCACCAATGCGAATCCTCTCACAAAAAATAAAATTATCATTTTTTATACAATATATGTAAATTATTATATCGCATCAAATTATTACAATTTAAATAAAATGAAGATCATATATTAATTTTTTCATCTCATAAAAATTACTCTTTCTATTTCATAATTATTATAATATTTATTATTTTTAAGTGTCCCATAAATATTATAACCCTTACTTTATTTTCTTATGTGAAAAAAATTTTATATTAAAATAATCATAATATCACACTATATTTTGTTATCTCCTCTCTTATTCTTTTTCATCCTTTTTTTATCAAACCCACAATTATGAGATGAAGGGAGTATAACACTTGTTTTATTTGAATGTTACATGTAAATTATAACATTTTCTAATTTAATAATAAAAAATAACATCAAATCAGTTACAATATATCCACTGAATCCTCCGAATAAATCATATTTTTCATGTTACTCAATACAAATGCAACATACACATAAATTTCTTATCCGGATCAAATTATTGTAATTTTCACGAGACGAAAACGTTAATAAACATGTATTTTTAAGAGTTTCGTTATTTGTCTTAAAGATATAAGAAAATTACGTCTCTGATTTAGGATTGAAACATACAACTTAAACTTTTATTAATATCTCAACATAATTTTATTTAAAATAATATTTAATCATTTCGAGGATAATTTTAAGATCAATAATTTTATTATTGGTATAAATCAATGTTTTTATTTTTCTTGAATGGAAGGAGTACTTGACTGCAATCCAATAATGCTGCAGCTGCTGCTTGGATACAGCATATCAGTGTTGTTGGTTTTCAAGAACAGTCAACCCTAATCCATACAAGATTCATTTAACAACTTACCCTATTTGATTAAGGGTATTGATTGTTAGTCGAAATGACCACATCATGGGTTGGACTGTGAGCATTTTAATCGATCTACATAATGTTGTTTCTTTCATAATGAATCATCTCCTACATGACTAAAATTGACTTTCTGTTTTTTCTTTTTTCTTTTGAAAATGACTAAAGTTGACTTTTGAATAAGCACAATTCAGTTTCACGAATATATTTCTTAGAGACTTCGATTCTGGAAACATTTCGACGTAATCCGTTATCAGGAAAATGCCTAAAGACTGAGTTTTCTTTTAATCTACATCGACATTGACCCGACTTCCAATCCCTGACTCCCATATTCCATTTACATTGGAGTATCTATGTACACCTATGATTATTTCGCGATTAAATTTCAGCATATACATGCGCATGTTCGTATGTGTAGTCTAAACATTATCACCACACAAGAAAAAATACAAACATAGAGTACCGGAAATGACAATTACATGTTATCAAAACGGAGGAAGGTTCGTTTCGAAAATTTTCAATTTTCCCTCATGCGCTGGAGCAATGGTTCTGCGAAGCTTCGTTGCCTATGCAAGCAAAATGATCTTGTAAGTACACCAAACCAAAACCAGTTGAGATAGGAAAAATAACTTGAAGTGATGTAAGTTTCATGTAGTCAATTGGATGGCTGTAGAACCAAATAACTTCTTGAACTTGTAAGATACCAACTTGATGGTATCCAAACTTATTCGAGCACTCAGCTAGCAATAAAACGGAGAATACAGACATCTTGATTGAGCCCATAAGTCGGATGGATGGTAAGGCACAATCATATCCCAAGCATGTAATATATAGGTACTATAAATTAGTATAACCGCCAATGTAATATATAGGTACTAGTGTGACACTCTCCTTAACGTAAATTCCCAGAGCTCAATCCATGTGTAATCCACGATCTTGAGGTTGCATATATTCACAATGTACTGATTTATAGGTTACAATGTTGGTATGTAATCCCTGCAGGTTGCAACCAATAGAACACCGAAATCGAGCTAAATCCAAGGCTCTTTACCACAATGATATCCAGACCAATTGAGAATCGTCACGCCTAAGTGCTAAGGAAATTAACTTTTGCAATTGTTATCATCTCATTTTACTCTCCATCACATCCATCGATCTTTCAGAAAATGCACAATGATTTACTATTCAGACACTAGTAACAAATCCACGAGACACGGAGTTCATAAAATAGTTCAAAAAACGACCGTCCCTAACATTCCTCTACCGTCACACGCACACAAAACTTCCATCAACAATGGCATTGGCTGCCTCAGTCAACGTCCAAATCACACCTGCACCACAAACACGTCCAAATCAGCGCCACCAATCAACAACAATTAGGGTTCACATTGATCATCAAACTTACAATCGAAGCTTTTCAGAGTTCTCATGGATCGATCGATCCAACTCCCAGTCGGACCTCGGGGAGCAGAGATCCACAGTTCCGTTCATCCTCCTCCCTCTCTGTCCTCTCCCCTGCTTTCTCCTTTCGAAGAGGACGCGAAGAGTAGGGCGGAGAAGGTGGCATTTGAGGGATCAGCGGTTCCCTTCTCCAGCGCGTACTGTGTACACCAATTGATTATTGTTCCGACGTGTGGGCGACGAGGGGGTTGAAGATGGTGGCCATGGCGGCGGTGCTGGCATGCGAAATATGGGATGAGAAAATTGATATTCCTAGTATTCGTTGTGATTTAAGAAAGGACATGAACTCACGTCTTTAAAATGGCAACCACCATATGTAAAAAAACTTAAAATGGCAACCACCATATGTAAAAAAACATAAGTTTTTTGTACGGGTGTGCATATGATGTGACAGATGATTGGATATTTGATGAATTCGCATTCCGTTTCAAGTTTTTCGTATCTAGATTTTTTAGTCTCATTATGACTTAAAGTTTTGATATTAATATTGTGATTTTTTGGGATGAAATATCTGATTTCCGATAACATATATGCTAATATTAAATAGATTGAATAATGTAAAAGCGAAATCAATACCATACAATATTACACCAAGATTTAGCCGGGCAACAGTGAATAGCGCCCCAAGTTAGGCAATAGAGAATGTAATAACATTTGTTACAATGTGTAATGCGAAAGTGTGGATAAAGATCGACTTTTCTAGGTTGATCGTTGAAACAAATGCTTTTTAATGTTTATTTCGTTGTTGAGTTATTCAAAATTCAATTGTAATATCAAAAACCAATTAATCAATTTATTCAATAATCTCAAAGCCTTTACATAGGGGATTATAAGATGACTAAATAAGAAAAATGTAACAAATAAGAAAACTAACACAAATGAATTTTTAAATCAAATCATTTAACTAAATGAAAATAAAATATTCTAATAAAATATTCCTATATCAGTCTAAAAAATAACATGAAATAAAAACATCTATAAAACCCCACACACAAAACAAAAACGAAAAACAATAACATGAAAAGAGCAAGCTGCTCGGCCACATTGCTTTAGCCTTGGCAGATCTGTCTTAGGCTTATTCATTAAAAAAATAAGAACTAATTAGTATGATACTACTTCTATAAGCAAACTAAGAAAACAACATTCCTGGTTTCATTATTACAGGCTTATGGCCAAAATACAAAAACCGGTTCGATTCCATGCGGTCAGTCCAGATAATTCTCATAATTCTCATACTGTATCGATAATCCGGTATTTTTAGAATTGATTTCCCGTCCCGCTCAATTCGGACATACCGATATCGGTATGGGACGATCTGGTTCTTCCGGGTTTTGATTCGGGTCATGATTTCGGGGAACAATTTTGATCACCTCCTAATTTCTCGATTGGTTACTCACAATCATTCATGGACCTATATATTACATATACATGTATATTTATTAACCTTTGTTTTTAAATCGGGCGAAACTGTCAGTCGTTTTTTATGTTGTTCTGAACTCTGTTTGAGATCATGGGCCTAAAAGGCCAATTTGAGTGGATAAATAGGCAGACATTTGTGGAAAATATTCGGTCAGTCTTATTTCGCACTTGGGCTTGGACATTGATATTGGAGTCAACCGTTTTTATCCTTCTCCCAGGGCCTCGAGACTGAATTATTTGTGGATTATATCCGCCTAAGAATCATCGTGAATTCTTATGTGCCACATCATAGAAAATTCTCCCACTCTCAATGACATGAAAGTTGATAAAGCTCACAGGACTACTTCCTCCCCAGTTTGAAAATTACTTTCCCCAGTCATATAATAGTCAAAATATTATATAATTATTATATTATTTATTAAATATTTTAATATGTTATTTTTTATTAATAGATTATATGATACGAATGTTATTTTAGCTCAGGATTATAGTTTGTGACATATATTATGTTTGATGTTTCACGATAAATTTATAAAAATTATCGTTTGTTCGTTCCGCGACTCATTTGCCGTGTCATCAGTTTTTTTTACTTACATGGACATGGAATGTAATCTTTTTGGGAGTAATGAAGTACAACATTTTATTATTTAAATGTCCCATAAAAATTATTATAATTTTTTAAATTTGATAACTAATAACATCAAATTGGTTACGATATATTCACTAATTTCTCTCATAATTATATAATAAATCGTATTTTCAATATTATTGAATATATATTTAACTCATATATAAATTCACGATACTAGCCAACCCGTTATAATTTTTGTAGAACGGAAGAAATATTAAATGCCTGATACTTATAGAAGATTTTATTCGGGAATACACAAAAACGACAATCGTTTTTTTTCCTTTATGGTTTTCCTCGTTTTACCTTGATGCTTGGACATATCTTACTATTGGCATACTCCGTATCTCAGGACAGGGCAGGGACTCTCATGAAGTGTATTTAGCATTGTCCCCAAAGGCCCCATTCATCACCTTTTCTAGCCGAGGAACATATTTGATCGTCTCGACGTGTCAACTTGGCTCGACCGGGTTTGAATCCGGTGGATCCGTTAACTCTGACAAGCCGAAAGCATCATAAATTCATGATCCGACTAGCGAGGACAGTGATGGGCAAGCTTTTATACGCCAGGCCAAGACACTCGACGGCAGCTAGTTGAAAATTTATGTCTTCTAAGTTGGAAAAGGTTGCACACAATCGAACACAGGTTCTTGTTGTTGGCACAGTTGCAAACCACACGACGATTGTTTTGACCCACAGGGTTCACCCATAGTTATTAAAACAAGCCCGAATATGCCGGTTGAACCGTGCCCCGCCCCATGACCCGGACGGATTGATCCGAATAAAAAACAAAACAAGCAATTGATTCGGTGAAAATCAATAAAATTGGGGAAAAAGTCGGACGGTTCAATTGGTTTAAATGAAGAAAAAAAATCCTAAAAATATATTCAAAAAATCTAAAAAAATATACATATAATTTATATTTTTACCTATATATAAACTATAAATATATATTTAATTAAAAAAATATATAAATATAAATAATATCAAAATTATCAAATCCACAATTCAACTAATTAAATCAATAATATTTTGATTCGAAATCTTGATATGTTCGGGCCGATTCTGATGATATGTATGGGTTGACCACCTCAGAGTTGTTTGGTGGTTTCGAATCCGTCCATGTTCGCACCACGTGTTGATCATTGTCCATTTGAAGTTGAAAACGAATTACAAGCCTTATTATACAATTATTATAGGCTTAACTAAAATCATTTGACCTTGATTACTTTCCATGTTTTAATAATCTTAGACCACCTACAGGCTACATCACCGGATACTTTGAGTGTGTGAAAATGTACAGACTTTCAATGTTTTTGAGATTTCAAACAAAAAACAAAAAACATAAAAAAAAATTTGATTTAATTTTTTTTTGCCTATTATGTTATTCATGAGTCGTTTCTGTTACTTACTGTTTTCCTTTTTCGATTCATTATTGTGTCTATTGAAGCTAAAATTTTTATCCTCAAATACTTTATATTCTACTACTTTGAATTCGTTCTACTACGATTTGAACAGAGACGAATAAAGAGGAAATTCCATGGGCCCACTTTTTTTCAACGGAACCTTGAACGTGAATTGGTCACCGACTTACCAAGTACCTGTTCCCCAACAATAACACCACCAACACGTTACACGAAAAGTTCCTATTTACATTTTCTTATGATTTAATGTACATCTCGTTCCAACTCGTCAAATTGAATATCCATGTGTTGCTGGTAACATGTATCAATATCATTCATACTCGTACATTAGTTTTAGTATAATACACGAGAGAATAAGGCGTGATTGTGCTTGACCAGACACAAAAAAACACAAAATCCAGAACAAGATTCATTAAATGTCTAAAAATGAGAAATCAAGTTAGAAATGTCAAAATTACGATGGCTGGTCTCAGTTAGGTATGAGTTTCAAATTGACTAGAGGAATGAAGCATACACTACGTGTTTTTCCATACTTGACCGATAATAGGTCGCACACAACATTAAATGTTAAAAGGTTATCCGATTCCGCAATATGATAGATGATTGATCATAATAGGATTATAAATGAATGTATCACTGATATTTGCACGTTATAGTATCATACACATAATGTTATTGAAAACTTATAGTTCATCGGTTTCATAATAATTATATTATTTATTATGTATTTTGATGTGTTGTTTTAAATTTTGGTTCAAAATTATGATTAATAAATTAATATGTTTGATGTTTGCAATTAGCCGTGATCCACCACATACTTTGACCTATCTCATATTGGGTCGAATTTCTTCAATTACATTGAACCCATTTCTTAGCAAACTTGTTAGTCTCTAACTAGGATCATCATATTGGTATTTCATCAACACAAATATGTTATTTCATCACGTTTATATTTACTTTACCATTCCTCGGTGTAACCATTCTCTCATATTCTCTAATAAGATTGTGATCATTTTCCTGAACTTTGTTAAGTTCACCTTGTAAACTCGTGTGTCAAGATAAATCCGTTACTTCCTCACCTTGTAAACTCGTGTGTCAACATAAATCCGTTACTTCCTCACCTTGTAAACTCTCATTTTCCACAACAGAAATTTCCCAAACAATTTCACACAAACTTCTCATCATCATCCTCGTTTCTCCTCTCCCATTTTTCCCCACTTGTTTGTTTCCACTCCATCTCCTGTGTTCTCCTCCTATTTTCCGCACGGGGTCTGCACACAATTCCACAACAATCAACACCTCATCATCATCATCATTATTTCACTTTTCATTTCATCTCCCCTCTCTGACAATAACATAAACAGAACCCAAAAACCAAAACAAGCAAGAGACCAAACCAATCACTTGCAGCAACAACATCAATCATGGGCTGCTGTTGCTCATCCACTAGTCTACCCAAAACCCATTTCCGCCACCGCAACACCGCCGGCGCCGGCGCCGTCTCTTCGCCGCAGCAAACCCCTTTGCTCTCCGGCGGCTGGCCTGTGTTTTCTGAGTACTCGTTTTCGGACCTCAAAGCGGCAACCAACAACTTCAGCAGCGAATTCATAGTTTCTGAAAGTGGAGAGAAAGCGCCCAATCTTGTTTACAAGGGTCGGTTGAAGAATCAATGGTGGATTGCGGTGAAGAAGTTTACTAGATTGGCTTGGCCGGATCCAAAACAGTTCGCGGTGAGTGAGGGGTTCGGGTTTTTGGGGCTTGCCCTTTTAGTAAAATCGGGTTTTGGGAAATGGGTCGGGTTTGGATTGGGGTTTCGGGATGTGGGTGTTGAGTGATTCGATGGATTTCGAGGGGTTCTGAGGGTGTTGTGTGTACGGATTTCGCTCTTCTCAGACCCTGTCTATGATGAGATTACCGTGGTCGTTGTTGTTTTGTGTAGGAGGAGGCGTGGGGAGTGGGGAGATTGAGGCATCGAAGACTTGCGAATTTGATCGGGTATTGTTGTGATGGCGATGAGAGATTGCTCGTTGCTGAATTCATGCCCAATGATACTCTTGCCAAGCATTTGTTCCACTGTATGTTCTCATTCCCATTGCACTAATGTTTATGAAATTATGCTCATTATCACTCTCTTGGTATGGTATGGCCTATGTTGTTTCCTTTTTGTTCGACTAGGAGTCAGTGCGTACAACTATTAGAATGGAAAAGGAAATGCGCGTTCAACCACGATGTAAATCGTATCCCTAGTTATTGATTCATTCTTCTTGTTCGTGTTTACTCGAATGACCCTTTGTCCACGATAAAATGGTTTTGATCCGTATGTTGCATATACTTAAAACATGTGTTCTATGCACCAACACTTTTCGGAATGACATTTTCTCGACGGATCACAGGTTGCCATCGATATGTTGCGTATTCTTGAACTTGCATTTGATGCACAAACGCTTTTCGGGGTCATTATCAATTTTTTAAAACCAGAACTGTATAAAAGGAACAATAATGGCATGAGAAGAGGGGGACAGTGTTGGGGAGGTTTTAAATTGGTGACAAGCAACTCTTTGCTTTCCATTATTAAAGCGGTGTAAGCATGTTTCTGCCTGGCAATGTTGTTCTTTGGATCAGAGGCAGAACCATTGCTGTGGTCCCTTCTCTTGCCTTGAGCTGAGGGTGCGAGCTAGCTTGGCTACACTTTTCATAGATATACAAATTCATTTATTGAGATTATGGTTATGTTGCCAACTTGTTTGCGACACTTTTCCTCAACAGAATTTGTGGGAAGTGTTTATGATCAATGCTCTCTTTTATTGTTGTCCCATGATGGACCCAAATCCCCTTGTGTTACGATTTTGGACTGCATTGTTTCGATATGTTTGTGTTGCTGTTTCGGTTATGAAGTGATCAAAGAGTTCTAGTCGCATAATGGGTGCTGTTGTTTTTGTTTATGAACATCTTGCCCGCATGGCCTATGTGTTGAAACTTGAAGCATATGAAGCTTGTAGTCAAGTCTGATGGGCGAACGATTGTTAAAATGAGCCTTTTACTAGAATAGCTATGCCTAGTTTGAGTACCATGAATCAAGTGTGAAATAGCTTTATACTTCAAATGATCTGCCATTTAAACACCCCCCCCCCTCCTCTAGATCTATGTTAAATAAAATTGCCATAAGTACTAGCACTATAGCATTCCCTTTTCCTCATTAATTAGAGATCCAGTGACTTATTTGTAGATTCAATGAATGCAAATAGATTTCCAGTTTGGTTGTTTTCATGATCCTCAAAGTTATTCAAGTATTAAGTTACGTGTAGTAACAAATGACATGTGAAGATACAAAATTTTTCCTGCTGGTGTTTTATTACTTGGTAATGAAGGGATAACTTTTATCCATAGTCCTCTGTTTTGATTTCGTGATATTCAGGGGAAAATCAGACTATGGAATGGCCTATGCGACTGAGGGTAGCCCTTTATATTGCTGAAGCTTTGGAATATTGTAGTTCAGAAGGACGTTCATTGTACCACGATTTGAATGCGTATAGGATTCTATTTGATGAGGTAACCTAATATTTTAGTTTTGTATTTGGACATATTTATGAACATGTAACTTCTTTGTATTATTGTGTTGAAAGTCTTAAGCACTTGTCTGATTAATATGTCGTCTTGTTTGCATTATGCAGTATGGAGATCCAAGATTATCATGTTTCGGGCTCATGAAAAATAGTAAAGATGGAAAAAGTTATAGCACAAATCTTGCCTACACCCCTCCTGAATATCTTAGAAATGGTATCTTTGCATCTTTTATAGAAACAAATGCATTTTAAATTCCCGTTTCAATTTTTATTGTGTATTATCTTTTCTGTGTCCTGAATTTGAGGTTTAGTTAGCCTAAGTGGAAGTGATTAGCATTAGTTGAATTCATGAAGTGCCTTTCACACAGACTTAGCGGAATGCTTCTTAACTCACAAGCTGCTCAACTTTGTCGCGATAACCATCAGTGTAGATTATTTCTGCGAAAACTATGCTTTGGTTTGAGTGACCGTATTCATATGATTCATGAAATCTCGATTTTTTAATGACCTGTAGAGTACTTGCTTCATCAATATTCTACCTCGCTTTCAGCATCTCAAGATTTGTTCATTGTTGTGTTGCAGGAAGGGTCACCCCGGAAAGTGTTATTTACAGCTTTGGCACCATTCTTTTAGATCTCTTGAGCGGAAAGCACATCCCTCCTAGTCATGTGAGTGATACTGCAGTGGTTTCTTCGGACAAAATTATGAAATCAAGCTACTCTGGCTCCGAAATTAAACTACAATTCTTTGGTACAATTGTGAAAGAACATGCCTCCTAGTATATGATAGTGCATTGAGGTGGTGGATTGCCCCTTCAAGTCATGTAGTCATGTAGTCATGTTTATTTGACCTCTTATGGTCGGCTTCGGCTGCATATATGATTTTTAATTTTCGGTAAATGAATTCAGGCTCTCGACATGATACGTGGAAAGAACATAATGCTTTTAATAGATTCTCATTTGGAGGGGAAGTTTTCCGCTGAAGAAGCTACGGCTGTTGTGAATCTTGCATCTCAGTGTCTGCAATATGAGCCAAGAGAGCGGCCGAACACCGAGGATCTTGTCTCCTCATTGGCCCCCCTGAACACAAGCTCTAATGTAAACTTCGTTTCTTATCTCTTGTGTAGAGTTTGGTTTGCACCTTTACATGAGTTAACTCTGCTTGACTTCGGTGTTTTTGCGGTCTCTTGCTGAGATCGGTGTGGCTTGTAAAATCATAGGTGAACTTGATGTGAGAGATTGTATACGCCAAGTTAACCTGCGAACAAATCAATCTTCAAATGAATATTCGTCCAATTGATCTAAACTTCTTTCTGTGTACAATCTTGTGTGATTTAGTATGATTATCTGATGATTATGTTCTCATTGTCACCATGCAGATTCCGTCTCATGTGATGCTTGGGATCAAAAAAGAGGAAAAATCTCCTTCAACCCTGAGCCGCCCTCTATCTCCCATGGGGGAAGCATGCTCTAGGATTGACCTCACAGCCATCCACCAGATATTGGTTATGACTCACTATAGAGACGATGAAGGAAGCAATGAGGTAGATCGCATTCTTAAATAGTTTTTTGTTTATGTCAGATTGCACTTCTTGTGCTTACTCTTTTTTTTTTCCGGGTCAGTTGTCTTTCCAAGAATGGACCCAACAGATGAAAAATATGCTTGAAGCAAGAAAGCGTGGCGACTATGCATTTCGAGACAAAGACTTCAGAGCTGCAATAGAGTGTTATTCTCAGGTAAAGGACTCTGTTATGGTTTAAGTTTTTCGTGTCTGTTTCAGGATCTGTGCATGAAATTTGGGTTGTGCCTTGTTTTGGCTCTTACGCTTCTTTGAACTTCTTGTGATAATCTCTTGTAGTTCATAGATGTTGGAACCATGATATCCCCAACCGTATATGCAAGACGGAGCTTGTGCTATCTCATGTGTGATCAACCTGATGCGGCCCTGCGCGATGCGATGCAAGCTCAGTGTGTTTATCCGGATTGGCCCACGGCATTCTATATGCAGTCAGTTGCCCTCGCGAAGCTTGAGATGCAGAAGGACGCAACTGACATGCTGAACGAAGCGGCTGCACTCGAAGAGAAGAGGCAAAAGCGTGGGAAATGCTGACAATGCTACGGCTCTCTTGCCCGCTAACCTTACGAAGATTGTTATCAGAGTCGCAGCTGCTATCTCCTCTCAGATAAAAGTTTGATGATTTTTGTTGTTGTTTGTTCAAGTATGTATGATAGACAGACGCACTGATTGTTTTTTGTGTGATGCTGGAATGGCGGAGTTGTTTCTTCCCAGGGAATGAAGTGCGAGAAGAGATGTGAAATGAGCAGTGATTGTATCAAAGAGTTGCCCCTTTGAAACTCAGTATCATCAGGCATCTGTTTCCATAGATGACACAACCGAGGATATATCATGGGGAAACATCACAGTAGTTGGGGATGATTGCAGTGTTGGGTGATTGTGAATTTGAAGTGCTACTAAGCATCCGGTCCTCGGCTTCAAGTGTTAGTTCAAGTGGGCAATGCAAGCTTTCCATAGGAACATCATGATCTTCGGCGGCACCCCTAGATCCCATGTTCTACGTCACAGTTGCTCCCCGACCTGATCATTCTCACCCTGCAAAAATCTGTATCGGAAGGCCGCCTTATAGGCCTCTTTATTGAGAAATTCCGATCCGTTTCTGAGCTCTAAGATCACATGTCCACCATACTTTAGCCGCGACCAGATGACCGGTTATCCTCAGTATTGGTCACTGGTTCGTAGTTGTTCGAACTAAACCTGAAAATAGACCACACTTCACGTGAAAAAACCAATAGGGATGCTCAGCCGAAATGGTGTTTCATCCATCTCGAGTTCTCATAATGCGTATATCATATCCAATACGCAATCTGGGAAATCAACTAAAAATTTTACTGGCTCATGACAATTAGTTCACCATGAAGATCAACTTTTAACATCTCGCGATCCCATTGCAGTAATATGTTTGAAGTGAAAACACAGGCTATAACTTGGCATGAATGTAAGACTTTAAGAGAATAATCATACAGATATTTCAAGCATTCGGATAGCAAGAAAAGTCTCTCAGGATGAAGACAGGAGCACCAGCAGGCAGCCATTGACTGCAAGTGAAACACATACCCTATAATGTGGGCAATCTATGAGATCCACAAAATTTCTGCGCAATTGCCTTGGAAGACAAAAAACAGGAGGGTGACTGAGAGGGACTCTTTGGCTGTCTAATGTTATCTTTAGCAAAAAGTCTCATCATCCATGAGCCAATATGAACCTCCCATCGCTGCCTAAGAGATATATAGTTTACGTTATCGAGCAATCAGACGGTTGGCATTGCTCGCTAATGAAGCAACTATAGAACTAACCTCGTGATTTAAACCTAGTCTCGAGCGATTACTGGGAAATAATATCTGGCATAGGATCATATGCACTTTACAAATCACGACTTCTTGTCACAGCCTGCAAAAAAATGAATAGCACTACTTAAGACAAGATATATCGTTATGATTCTGTTCTGCAAAAATTGCATAATGGCGCTCCACACAGTCACCACAGTATTAACTGCTAAAACAGCTCAAATAAGAGCAATCACCAAAGAATTCCAGATGCAAATGACTATATATAGCAAAGCTAAGAACCCATAATCAACGGAAAACACAAAACTTCACCGCAGGGTTGGAATATCCCCAAGATGTGCTCATACCCAGCAAGTTGAAGAAGTGACAATCCAGTGTCCCATTTTATGATAAGGACACATAAATCGAGTGACTTAGTCTTTGCACAATTTGAAGAAATGTAGATACTGCTTCATAAACCTGAAAAGCCAATCAAAAGAACAATAATTGCAAAAAAGAGAAGGATACAAGAAACTCCCTGATAAAACTGATATTATCTGATTTAGGAGAGAAAGTTCTCCATGTAGGAACTCCCTGATAAAAACTGATCATGCAAAGCAAGAGCCTGTAATGTCGAGACTCAGAACCACGAATCCTAACAGTCGTAACATGCATGTCTAATCAACGAATCAAGTTCGTCTCTTGCACAAGCATTCCGATGACAATGAATACATCTACATGATATGTGATTGAGCCGCATACATCTTGATGATAGAATCCCTCAAGGCAAGACAAAACGATTCCATGATATGCTAGTATACATTGGGCAAAGGTAGGGTAGTCTTTTCAAGCCAATATATTTCCAAACAAAAAGTGGATGCTTGTCGTCCTACACATTCACATGCATCACAAAACAAGAAATGCCATTTGCACTCAGTGTCATCAAGAATTGCATGGGCAAATCAACAGGAACCAATCAAATTTGTTCAATGACACGTATTCTATCCGCCTCATCCGCTATATAAACAGTTAAGGTGAAACCATAGAGATACATCCATACCTAAGAAAAGCTCCACAACACCATGAAGATGATGCTTCCATTCTTCTTCATCCTCCTCTCTTCACTCCTCATTTCCCACTCCAATGCCAGCGTCGTAGACTTCTGTGTCGCGGACTTCTCAGTCCCCGATGGGCCGGCAGGATACGCCTGCAAGAAACAAGCAGCTGTCACTGTGGACGATTTCGTCCACTTTGGCCTAGGTGCTGCAGGTAACACTTCGAACATCATCAAGGCGGCCGTGACTCCAGCATTCGCTGCCCAGTTTCCTGGTGTGAATGGACTAGGAATATCCATCGCCAGGTTGGACCTGGCTAAGGGTGGAGTCATCCCATTCCATACTCACCCAGGAGCATCAGAAGTTTTGGTTGTCATACAAGGAGCCATAACCGCGGGCTTCGTCTCATCGGCCAACAAAGTGTACCGGAAAACACTGAATAAGGGTGACATTATGACTTTCCCACAAGGTTTACTACACTTTCAGGTCAATGCTGGCGGCATCCCTGCCATCGCTTATGTTAGCTTCAGTAGCTCGAGCCCCGGCCTTCAGATCCTCGACTTTGCGCTGTTTGCGAATGATCTGCCTACTGACCTTGTCATGGCAACGACCTTCCTTGATGTTTACCAGATTAAGAAGCTGAAGGGCGTCCTTGGAGGCACCGGCTAATGTTTCCGAGCCATGTTTCCTTTAATTTTTCATCATGTCTGAAGTCATGTTTCCTTCATTGAGTTAGTTCGATCAAGAGTCGTTTTAGAGTCGGAATAAAATTCTGTTGGTTCTTTTGTGTAGCATGTTACGCCGCGCTGTGATCAAGTAGGTCGTCTGTACGCAGGAAAAATGGTCTCAGTATTTCTTCTACATTTATGACAAAAAGACGGTTTCTCTAAAAAAAATCTGGACTTTTCACCTTAGACAAACAGAATTGAGTATCAATGCAGCTAGTCCCCCATGAACGAGCACCAGTTTCTACTATCACTTCACAAGTCTACAAAAATAGAATGGAAATTGGCACTTCAGCAACCCTCTAACTAGACCGATTCCATCAGTAAAGCTCCAGCATACATAGAACACTCGATCTTACGACCTCTAAGACTGTCCACTCAGATCTTCAAAAAGAATTAAAGCATTGTCAAATTGGCATCACAAAACTTACAATAAGGTCAGGTCTCACCTATCATAAACTCAAACATACCAACGAAATGACGCAATTGCTTTTATCTCGAAAAAGTTACCTGAGTTGATATCCTCCAGCTTGCATCTCTCGAAAGCGGAAGGTGCTCATGTTTTCAGCACCCGGTGATCAACTTCTGAGGTATAATCACGCCGCCCACCTCATCCCACAACTTATATTCAATCACTCGAGCTTGCATCAATATTGTGCTGTCATTCTGAATGCTGTTGTTCACACTTCAACATCATTCAATAACAGAACAACCCAGCACTCCTATTCGTTTATTCCATCGGTCACCGTCTAGTCACTCGACATACCTCGACCCCAAAAAGAGCTCAAATTCAACAACAGTTCCCAAACATATTCGGATCATTTCGTTGCGGCATTTCGTCGAACAATAACTGTGCATCCAAACCATTTGAAAATTCTCAATGTACTCGGTCACCAATTCCCCAAAATGAATGACATCTGATGCATATTATTTTATATAAACTCCATTTTTTTTAAAAAAATTAACCATTGATAGAAATTCTCAGACTTCACGCTATTGATTTTGATCTCATCTTCTCCCATTTTTTTCTGTGTTTGTACCAAAACCTATTCGTTCAACTGAAATGGAGCGCGTGTTATTTGGGCCGAACTTCGGCGATTTTAGAATGAACGGCCCGGCCCAGTTTCTAAAGTTTAGACTTAAACACTGGATATTGTTTTGATATTTCCTCTGGTCGTTCCACGTTGCACGTTGCGACTCCATGTATGGAGCATAAATGATTATGATTAGATGATGGTTCGTACTCCATTGTGGCCTTAATGGTAAGTTTTGTGCAAACTTTGTGTCTTCGAAGCTTAACCAACGGGTATTAGTGCGATTTGCTTTTTACATTGGTTTTATGTTACAAAAGAAAATGAATAAAATAACTAATTTGTATAAGATCGTGGAGTTGTCCTGACATCTTTCGTAGTTTAGTTTATTGTAACATTCTACAAATGGAAATTAAACGACAATGTTATGAAACCACTTTAGCATCACGGAACAAAATGATTCGCATGAAAAAGAAAAAACGTCAACAAAGATGATACAATACAATCATGAAGAGTATATATATGATAAACTTGCATTAAATTGTGCAACATTCAACATCATTGTAAAAAAAAACCTTATCTGAAAATTTATTCGACAAAAATTTTCATGCATTTTTTGAACAATATTTCGTTGTAGATGTGACCATGTAAAGTTTTAATTTGAAAATTAAGAACGAATCATAGGAAAACAAAAAAGGGGATTTCAAAATTCAAATTAGCTCTGCGTCAGCGTCAAAACCACGCGGACCAAGTCAAATACATTACCGTTGCTCAACCTTGAAATCTCCGTCTATATATACACCTCTCCGCTCCCTCGTTTCTGATTCCCAGCAGCACATTCGCCGATGCGCGACTCTCCTTCGGCGGCGATCCCATTTTGCGGGGATCCTCGGCGATCGATCGAGAGTGATCGCGTCTCTTCGCCGCCGATCCAAATTTTTGCGGTGGATCAGTGGTCATCGAGACGCTAATAGCTTCTATTTCACAATTACAAGGTGTTCTCCGTCGTCGCCGATCCAATTTCCCTGCGTAGATCGGTGGCGATCGAGATGCGTCGACGACAAAAAAGCAAGGTATACGGGGATGAATCAGCGATGGACTCAAGTCTCCCTCCCCTCGATTCATAGATTCATTGGATGGTAATTTTCGTTCGGGACCCACGTTTTCCAGGGTTTGGTTTGCGCTGAATTTTTGTTATGGGGGAAAAAATTTTATGGTTTCGTGTTTTGTTCGAACATTGATAATCAATTATTTGTGGATTGATTGTTTCTAGTTCGATTATTGCTGTTGGTTGGCGAATAAGGAACATCTTTCTCAGATTTTAGGGTTCTGTGAAATTTTGCCGGTTTGGGATAATGTCGAATCACTTTGGGTTTCGACTGTTTGTTTGGGAATTTTGGTGGACGAACTGAGTTTTGCTATTGACTGTGAAGTTTGGTATTTTTATTATAATCGTCAATTTGATTATAATGTTTACTTTTAAACATTGTGATTTTCAGGTTTGAAACATTATAATCGGTGATAATCGATTTGGTTCTGATGCAAGTTTGGGGCTTTGTGATTTTTCAGGTTATGGTTGGTAGAGAGCAGGGGAATATGGAATTGCAACGGGGGCCACGACTAGTGGGTTGAGGGAAAGGGTATAAGGTAACACGGGTAAGTGGTCGACGGAAAAACGGAATTCGGTGTATGGAATAGGCGAAAAGAAGACGAAACACTGTGTATGAATGAAACTAATCAAAATTTTGGAGGATTTGGTTGAATTCAGTAACTTCAGTGATTAAGGTTTAGCAGCTGACTGAGGTCTAGGATCTGGCCTGATATATTTAGTAACTTCAGTTTTTGATTTTTAAATTGGTTTCTCCTTAAAATGTTTTAGTTATTTCTGAATGTTTTTGAAAGTCTGTTTTCATTGCCCCAACACACATATTAGATACTCCCCTATCTATTTGAGAGTAATCTGTAGATAGTATCCTTAGGATTTCCCTTGATGGAAAACAGGATACCCGTAACCCTATGGCTGGTGGCAAATGCCGACCCCACTGACTGTATTACCGGACACCCGGAAACCGGACCCCGGAGTTCGCATGACCCACGCCCCTCGCGCCAACCTCTGAGCTTGATCCCCCAGAATCTGGACCCCCTCTTTCCGACAAACTCCTGTTCCCGGAGAGCTGATCATGTGTGCCTCAGGTATGGTTTACGATTACTTACTTTCATGCGTTTTCTGTCCTCTATGATGATTGTGGTTTTGGCTTTGATTCAAATTGATTTGAAAAATGCTTGTGTAAGTGGTTGCAGAGCATAAGTTGAAGTTGTCTTGGGAGGGAAGAGAATAACTAGTGGGCAGAGCAGGATCAGAGATGCTGGATTGGTTCGTTCGGAGAACTCATGCAGGAGCCTGATGATAAGATGCAGAATAGCTCTCACTATTGCCCTAAAACAAGCTACAACTCCATAACCTAAGCAAGCTGTTGGATATGTGTCTCAGGTATGACCACATTTATGCCTTTTTGTTTATGTAGTAATGTAAGTTTTAATGTTTATAACAGAATCTTGTTCCATTGGTGCATTTCCATTTGTATAAATTTTGATGTTTATTACAGAATCTTATTTCATGTCGCGGTTTGAAAGTGAACTTCTAAAGTGAGACTACGCCTCCTTGATGAGCGTGCACACTTCATGAAAGTGTACTTGGAGTTTATCCATGTGACAACCTTTTCGTTTCTAGAATCACTGGTCTATTTCTGATGCAGACTTCAGCGTGTTTTCTATATCCTTTGAATAATACTAATATTTACCACTTCTCTAAATTCCAGTGTGCAATTATTGCGTGAGCCGTTTCTGAAGAAGTTTGTAATTTGGCATTAAGGAACGGTTGGCCGTCATCTAGATTTGCAGAATTTCAACGCAAGGGTTTAGTTTGAGTTCTCTCTTTGATTCTCATGTTTTGATTTTTTTGACTATCAGCTTATCTTTTCATTTATGCCTTTCATTTGTTGCTTTTTGTTTGTTACTTATGGTGTCTTGCATATCTTTCGAGTAAAATGGCTGTGATCTTGGGGTGGTAATATGAGTTCTTTTAGATCTTAGGGTTTCTGTAGAAAGGTGCATATTTTGGAAAATTCCTGGTTTTGTTCGAATATCGTTTACAGTTCCTTTTCTGGGTTCTGTTTGATTGGCCTTGAAAAGTTAGGAAATCTTCTATGGTTTTTACACTTTAGCCCCTATAGAGAGTTCTTTTATGTTGTCAGTGATGGCATCTGATCAGATATGGTTAGGTCTACTTTTCTTCTTTTCATCCATGTATACTGTATGGATGCATTGAGTACAGGAATGAATATTCTAGAGTTCTTGCAGATGATATGCTGTATAATATGATGTGAGCACCTTATACCATACTCTTCTTTACTTTTTTTTTTTTTTTTTGTGATATAAGACAATGTGTATGGATCGGTACCATATAATTAACTCTTCAATGTGATGCAGATTAACATTCTATGCTTTGATTCGAGCTGCTGAGGGTTGTGGGAGGTTAAATTTGGGTATGTACCCATCTCAAATTCACGTGAAGCTGCTGGTAGAAGTCCCTAGAGGAAATGTTGAAGTTCTCTTGAATCGGCAAAGTTCTATTTGATAGCTGGAGGAATCGGCAAAGTTCTATTTGGTAGAATTTTGACGTGCAAAGTCATTTTGTATGTGTAGTGTAATCGTTTTGCGAATCCTGTAGGATGGAATCGGGAGCCATATGTTGAGAAGCGTTGCTCGGTAGGACGGGTCTGTTGTTGGACCATATAAAGATTCTCATCTTTGTCATTTAGGTAAGATAGAAACTGATCTGTTCCGACTTTTGACAACAATTGAATCAGTTTCCGACGTTTCATATTTTTTCAGTCTCTGCTAAGAAGAGCATTGATAGATTAGTATAGCTGATTTACTCTGCAAACTGGATGAGTCCTTGGCTTCTATACTTTCCAACAGCCGACGTTTCATATTTAAACCGATGGCTAGTTAAGGTACTACAGAGAATCAGCAATTCACCGCAGTGCTGAGAAACGTCCTCTGATCAGGCCAGTTTATGTGCATACAAGTTTGGGCAGAAAAGCAGAAAAGTTTAAGCATTGCCATAGAATATACAATCTCACTGTTTTCCCCAAAAACAAAGCCTCACCAGGAATCCATGCAGTGATGAAAGCTCGTCACAACAAATCTTGCCTCTCGAGCGACTAGACACTGCCTAAGAAAAAAAAATCAAGTACCAAATGACAGTCGCATTACACGTCAAATACCTGCTTTACAGAAGAACCTCAGAAGCTTTATCGGTGGAGATGGCCTCCTCAGACGCTTTATGGGTGAAAATGGCCTCGACTCGGTCAAGGGATGCTTGTAACTGCCCGGCCTTCATCTCGAACAATGGGTCACCCGTTCCTAGAGCCCTACTCAATGAAGGACTTTACATCAGGACCATGGGAAAACACTGTGAAATGCATCGCTAGCAAAAAGAAGATCTGATAAAGCAGCTAATAACATCCACCAGAACCTTCAATGGGAGATACATTATTAGAGTGGACACAACCAATGGAAAAAGACCAAAAGCTTTACCCAGTAATTTCTGGAAGAACATAGTCCGCTCTCCACCTGAAACGGAAATCCACCCCAGGGCACAAGCCGAGTGTTGTCTTATTCCGAATACGGGAGAAGCCATCTCCTCCGAAACAAGTAGTAAGCTTCCATTTCCATCCAGTTTCATGCAAATGAAAGTTGTGGCCTATACCTACCTGCACAACAGCAGAGCTGATTGAGTGTGCAGAAGGCAACTACTGTCTTTGCATGACCTAGCTCCCAGCTGGAATAACATAGAGCATGTCGAATTTATATTTGGGAGACTTCTTAACAATAGAACGTGAGTTCAACATTTTCAGACATGAAGGATACACGATCTAGTACCTGAAGGCTGAGGAAATTAGTTAAAGGAATCTTCTTAGAAATAAGGTGCACATCTTGATGTATAGGCTCATACATGAACTTCCATTTTCTTTCAGGTGCCAATGGCTTTAATACCAACTTTGGATGAAAATCATTGTATGGCGCGTTATAGAACTGCAATCAGGTATCCCACATCAATACTGTAGAAATGAAATTTCGATATATTTCAACATCAAATACATTTGTCCATCAGTTCCCCAAAATAATGTTTTTGAAAAAAAAGACCTCCCTCAACTTCAGAGAACCAAAGCTTGGACCTTTCCATACTGACCACTGGATTAACAGGACAAGAAACAAAGCCGAGTATCAAGAAGTACTGCAGAGTCTTTTACATAGCTTGAGAAGTCATTCGACAAGTTCAATAATCAACATATGAAATCTTACAAAAAGCTGGCCATCCAAATCACAAGTAACTAGAAAGGAAGACGACAGGTTTGAATTTGTGAAGTAAATAACCATGGAAAACATAAATCCTACGTTCTGTAAATGGTCAAAACAGTAAGAAAGGAATTCAAACGACTTATCATTACAACTACTGGTATCTCTAATCCTTTTTAAGCACAAACATCTTACTGGAAATGTGATTCACAAGGTAAAGTTCACATGCGTACTGTCAGAACTAACATAGTCTGCAACTGACCATAGTAGCACTTGGTTGCACACAGCAGTAAGCAGTTACGAGGAAAGCGTTTTTCTGCCCTAACACCAAATCAGCAGAACGCCATAGATTCAACAAACCCGATGTCCTACCATTGATTCATCCAACACCAGCACTCTTACATGATCTAAAGTAAGCTTCCACCAAAAACAAGTGTTGCCCTAATTTTTGAAATGTCGTTTTGTAACACATTACAACTTACATCTTCCAAGGCGAAACAGGAGAAACAGCCACACCATGCATATCTAAACCGTACCATAATCACTAAAATGTCAATTAGCATCAACCCACCAAATCTCACCTTCTTCACAAATTAGCCCACGCATAATCATCACTTACCAACCCACAATCACATAATATATATCAACAAAATTCACCCACAACAAAACTATCAAACACCCAATTCTTCCCCATCAATGACATAGAATTATATTCAACTAAATCATTCACTGCCATAATTCGAAGAACCAAACTTTCATGAAACGAGACAGTGAAAGTATACCTCAAGGTTGACACCGAGTCGAATACCTTGAATTTCTTTGCGGAACTTGAGGAATAACTCAGAGGGCAGCAAGTTTATCTTGACCAGATCCTCCCATGAGGTGGGTTCTTCCTCGTTTGGACCCAAATGGGCATCCATATCGAACCAAGATTTCTTTGTGGGGGTTTTGGGGATGAAAGTTTGGGTTTTTGGAGTTGTATTGAAGCGGCAGAATGGATGGAGTGGAGAGTGGCGATGGGGTGTTGGTGACAACTTGAGACTTCCTATTGTTGTTTACATATTTGTTTCTCGTTCGGGAAAAGGTCTTTATCTTATTCGCCACATAGACACCATTATACATCTCGTTGTCCTTAAATTTATGATATGTGCTAAATGATTGTGAAGATGATCATATTTGGAAGGTTGATTATGTCCTGAATGTTATTAAGATAACAGTGTTAACCATTCAGTTTGCAAGTGTACCACACACCTTACAGAACATTTCTCTTGATACTTTGGATTTCTATATTTTCAACACGGGTACGAGCAGTATAGTAATACCACTTCGTTCGAACGTCTTCATTGTGCTGTTTTATCTGCGTTTTTGTGCCCAGAAGTGTTCTTTGTTCATTCGCTTCATGATACATAGTTTGGACATCCCATAAGCTGTCAAAGAAGACTCTAAGTATCTCATTTTCCAGTAGCTGTTAGGAGAGAGACATTAATCAATTAATCATAATACAAAGCTTTAAAGAGGGTACAACTCGGATCAATTCAGTGATAAAGAACTAAGTACATTCGCTAACTGCTGAGGCATTGGTGCAACTGCAGCAGTCGGGAACCTCGGGCGTTTGGAAACAAACTTCCGACCCCAAACGTGCTTCCCATTGATAGCAAACTTGATCTTCTCGGCACCATTTAGGATCTGATCAACCTTTTGGCCCGATGATAGGACCACCCTGGCGAACAATGGCTGCTCATCTGATGGGACTTCTTGCATCTGGATTGACTCCACGCACTCTCCAAACGCTATGTTGAAGAACTCTTTTACCTCAGTGTCAGATACCGGATAGCCCTTTGAGAACGTGACAAACATGGTCCTATCATCAGGATGCCCTTCACCGTCCACCGTCACGGTCCTCTGCATCGCCCTCACCATGATGTCCCTCAGTGCCCTGTCACATACATCACGCATGATCTTGTTGATGCACTCGATGGCATTAGCACGATTGTCATGCAAGAAATGGAGAGATATATCGCTCTTGGAGAAAGCACGGAGCATGGATATATCGTTACTCGTAGATGAGGACACAAAGTTGTCATCATAGATACATTTGAGACACACCACTGCCTCATCAGCGTACATGTTGATGATGACAAGTGGTGACGATAAAATGTTGAAGATGAGATTCTGGCAGCCTAGTCGCTCAAGCCAGAGGAATAATGCTATGACTAGCATTGACTCTGCAGCATCACGATCTAGGTTGAGCACGAGTAAGGTGTATAGATCTCTGTCGATCTTGTGGAAGAGAGCAAAGTCCTCATTCCTGATCGCAGCCTGCATATCGACAACCAAATGAGTAACACAGTTCTTAGTTTTGCTAATATGATGTCATGACTCATGAACCGTGAAGCATGATTTATATGCATTAGACTGAAAAAAAATAGCAATGAAATTAATGCAGTTCCTCGCCATTTTTTGGTTACTACAGTTATGATTTAGGATTGATCTACCCAACAAATTCAAAGTTTCTCGGTAGATACAGTTCAATGAAAATTACTAGCAAACAAAGACAAGAGGCAAGTAATTAAACTTCAAAATATTCAAATTTTCACAGGTATGTGATGAGAGCATGCCCTGAAACAACTTTTCTACCTTAATTGTAATCAATACATTGACATCTTTTTGGAATTCAAGACTTGCTTTGAAACAATTTAGATTGACAAAGAACACGACAGCTTGGTAATAAATCTGAGTATTCAACATGTACCATCTGCCAACGGTATGTGAAGCCGAGATTCCATACAAAATTCTCGTATTTTTGTCGGTACTATAATCACGAACCATATCAGTCTAAACTTAAAAGGCATCAAAACATACGGATCTATTGAATAGTCATGATATATCTAAATCTGCCCAATCATGGATTGCCATTCTCAGCTTTTTTCACAACTACAAAATTCCATGTATAATATCTCTAGCACTGAGAACATAATCCAAATAGCACACCCTTACTCCGGTAGCAGGGCATAACCTGCCCTAAACCGATACCACCAAATATCAAGTGTAGACCATCAGGGCTCTCTAAATTTGCAAGGGCCGTGGCTAATAACAATGTTTTGATGTTCACTCAAAACCATAATCACCGCAATGAAAAAAGGTGCCTAATTCAAGATATTACCCTCCACAACCAAGGTCAGAATCTGGTAATTTTCTTCCTCTCTTTTCACATGTCAGGCAAACACCTAGAATAAAAACTCATTTCATCACAAAAATTCATTGAAGGACCAATTAAAAAAAACAAGACCGAAACAAATTTTCATGCTGAGATGTTCAATACCATAAAGCATCATGATTCACGAATATCAGTTTCCACGGACAAGGCATAAAACTATTTATATGGTATTTCTATCAAAGCCATAAGCTGAAAATCTTTTTATAGGACGATGACAAAATTTTCAAAAAGTGCAAAATTGACAACAAGATGAGTGATAAGAAATCACTTGCCTTATGATACCGTCGATATTTCTCTGCGCCATGAATCCTTGCTTTTCTCAGGCATGTATAACGAATTTCCTTGGCCATGCTCAGCACAGGGGTTCGACTACACTAATGTTGACAAAGCACACCACCGCTATTGGGGTAAACTCGAAGAGAACCATATAGTAGGATCATGCCAATGTGCATAGTTTCCCTTCTCTCAGGCTCTAGTTTTAAGGTCCCCAGCACTAAGTGGTGAGGCAGTGACACTGCAGATCAGATAGAGCTCTTGCTGATAGAAGGAAGGTAAGGATCTGTTGTTGAGAGATTTTTTTTGTTTTGAAGGAGTAGAGGGAAGTGGAATAGAGAAGACGATGATGACCTTGATTTCGATTCACTACAAATGTAACTCTCCATGCTGCTAGGTTCCATCAGAAAATTGAATGTGCTGCGCATAAAATTGGCTTGCCTCTTTGGAAATAAATGTAAACCCATATATGCAATCTCTAATCTATGAGCTCCTTTATGGAAGACAAAGACAAGGGAGGACTTCACTGGGATTAGTGAAAGAACTTGATTTCCTGTTGTAAAACTTAGATATCCCTATCCTGAAACAATTAGAATGTATCCACGGTAAGAATATTTTAACAGGTGTAGGAAGAAAATACGTTAGTAAATGGCACATAGAATCTCATCTGAATGAATTTCTACTTTTATTTTACAACAATTTTTCAGGCTTGGATGTGTGGCAGCGACCTTGATTAATTAGTGGACCGATGTGTAGATTGCAGACACCTGCACACTCATACAAATTGACAGAAATAAGAAGATCTCAAAATCAAGGCTGTTTTTCTCTTGACACAAAGCTGCATCCTACAATCCTACCCCTATATAAACTGGATTCAATTAAAGTGAAAATATGGAAAAAAAACGTGCACGTACCTCTGTTCTTGTGAACTAAAATCCAAGTTACAAGCAGATTAAAAATTTGAAAAACTCCGCAGAAATTATGCTATTCAATTGGAATAATTTTTCAGGACAGAACCTGGAGAACTCTGTCACCCGTAAGCCTATTGTTAACCCTAAGACTGTAGTAAGACTTAAGTGATGCTTACTTCTTATTATGTGGTTATGGAATCTCTATCGAGAATCCTGAAGACTCAAAAAGCAGCAAAACCACAGCAAGCTAGCCAGTTTCCATTTCCCATTCACTGATAAGGTATTAGGTACAAATACAGACAAGAGAGAACCAGGGAAACATTCTCTTATAAGATTCCACAGGACAAACGCCAACCCGCCATTCCTTCCATTAAAGGATAGTTTATTACAGAGTTTTTTGTCAGTTATGCATGTGTCCCCAAGCATCATCACATTAGTCATGAATACAATCCTTCCAATCACCTAAGTGAGATAATATCATGCTACCTACGATTCCTAGGTTCCTCTTGCAAGAATCAAGTCACATCACTTCCCAAAATATCACATTTGTCGCGAAAAGGGTGTGAAAAAAAAAATACAATGTGGGAAATGGTTGAACTTCAAGCAGGATACATAAGTCCCTTTGATTTCCTGAAATAAATTTCACTAATCCTGAGAGAAGTCTCTTGTCCGCTTATTTGATTTCAGTTTATATCACTAAATCACCTGAGGTCCATGAAAAATCTACTGATAAGAGAATAAGTTTCAAAGCGATTGTAAAATATTGCAATCTAAGAAAGATTAGGGCTCAGCGATTACAAACAGCGACATAATCGAGCAAAGAGAGAAAAAAAACCCGTAAGAGGATGCAAACCTGCTTGAAAGAGGAAACATCGACAGAGAATCAGTCCAATGCTGTATAATAAGGGACCTTCGAGATAGAGGGAAAGAGTTCCGGTGCAGTTTATCCTCGCCGGAATCGGCCCCGTCCGATGAATTGCCCGACAACTCCGACAAGTGATTGTCTCGTCGCTCGATCGATCAACTTCATTTTACTGCAGGGATGTTTTTGCGGATTTGTTCATTTTACACACTGGGAGGTGTACTGGTGTACGAGGAGGGCTCTGTCAAAAACCCTTGTTAGCTTGACCCGAAAAACAAAAACAGGGGAAGAAACATTAGGTCTGCATGAAAAGAGTTGTTTCTTGATGTTTGCATAAGGTTATATGATGTATTTAATTTTGTTTCTTTAAAAATTATATTTTTTTTATCTAAATATTAATGATAGATTATATGATGTATTTTAATTTTGTTTCTATAAAAATAATATTTTTTTCTTCT
>LIEC01012112.1:0-53417 GCA_001925005.1 Drosera capensis
GGCTTCGCATCTTTCTTCTCTTTCCTAAGATCAAGTTGCAATTGCATAATTTCCTTAGGAATACAATTCAGTTGATTTTGCTTCCAGGTCCAAAGTAGTATTGTCGAGATTTCTTTTGATCCCTTCTAATATCCCTTTCTCCAAAGGAAGTTGGGAACTTCATCATCATATATCTTGGAGCAATCACCATCTTCAAGTTAATAATAAATGGTCAGCCTAGGATTTTGTTGTATGTCGATAGTGGGTCCGCCATAGTGAAGTTGGCCATTTTGGGTCTGGTTTTCTTTGTCTTCTTATTTCTCACTGTTAAAGAAAGAGTGAAGCTGACGAGGGCTACCTTGCACGGTTGTAAGTCCTTCTCGATCAGACCCATTCTTTTGATTGTATTGAAGTAGATGATGTTAGTCAACGATCTTATGTCTATCAATATCTTTTCTACATCAAAGTTTTCGATGTGGAGAGTTACAATCACTTGCATAGGGAAAGGTGACTCCTTTATCGTCTTGTAGTCCTAAACACACCTCAGTCTCACACTGAGCTGTCTTGGGCTCGGGAATAACCGATCTTATGTATTTTGCTTTACCTCAAAAAGTGAAAGGTTTTTCAATGATGAAAGGCCCCAATGATGATATTGATCCTCGGCCTTTGCATCGGTTTTTGCCCGTCCTCCTCATTCCGTGGTGAACGAATTCGCTCTCTCGTTGGTGATCGACCTTGTTCCTTGCTTTGTCGACCTTGATTACTTAGAAATTTCTTCAAGTAACCTTTCCTAATTAGATCTTCAATGACATCTTTTAGATATTGACACTCCTTCATGTCATGACCATGATCACAATGATATATGAAATATGGGACAATCTCCTTCCCGGTGATAAACTTTTGCTTCTCAGGCGGTTTGACTAGAAAATTCTCTTCCCATGTCGTTTGTAACACCTCGTGTGTGTGTATATATATGTGTGTGTGTAAAGAAAGTTGATTTTCAACTAAATTATTTAAATGATTTTTCATATTTGTCACATAACTTTTTCTTTTTGATAAATTTCTCATTGGACTTTTTGATATAACTTATTTTTGAACTTTTTTCATGAAAAATTAAGATATATATTATTGGCTCATTAAGTTTCAACAAAAATTGACTTCTAAAACTTGCAAAATCCAAGGGCATGGAAAGAATAGTGTTAAGTCAGATTGCAAGGATGTCATAGGGATGTTGTAGAGGAGATTAACGGACCGATCGATTCATGAACATATTTTTGCACATATTTTCGTTGATGAGCTAGTTTCAAGATGTTCGTTGCTCTTGAGTTGTTAGGAAGCTAATTGACTCACAAATTAGCTTTCAACGTCTCTAAAATGTAATAGAATAGGAGTTTTGAGACTCATACCAATGTCATATTTTGAAAAGAAGCAATGAAATGCTTACAATAAGCTTTTTCAAAACAAAAAAAAAAAAAAGCTTGAAAAAAAAGTCACAACAAAAATTTCTTCTAAAAAATATTTTAACACAAAGAGAAACCATCTTAGTCCCTTTCTTTTTGCAACGGTCATAGATGAGTTGATAAGGGACATTCAAAAGGACGTGCTATGATACATGTTATTTGATGATGATATTGTCTTAATCGATGAGACAAGAAACAGAGTGAAAGAAAAACTGGAAAGGTGATGAGAGAGGTTGGAGTCAAAGGGCTTTTGGCTTAGTCAAATTAAGACAAAGTATATAGAGTATGAATTTAATTCCGCCCCTGATGTAGTAGACTTGACAATGCAAATTGGTTAAGAGGTAATTCCAATCACATAATCTTTCAGGTATTCAGGATCAGTGATACAAGAGAACGGAGAGATCAATAACGACATAATCCATCATACTAGAGCAAGATGAACAAAAAGGAGAGAAACTTCAAGTGTGCTATCTGATAGAAGAATTTCCTTAAGATTGAAGGACAAATGTTACTGAATAATGGTAAGACCAGCTTTATTATATGGAGTAGAGTGTTGGTCTATTAAGAAAGCTCATGCAAACAAAACACACGTGATAGAGATGAGAATATTGTAATGGATGTACGGATCTCTCTCAGGGATGAAATCTCAAACGGAAGGATTCGAAGGAGTCTTGAGAACTTTCCTATTGAGAATAAGATACGCAAAGGACAACTAAAATGATTTGGTCATGTCATACATAGAATTCTAGAAACTCCAATTAGACATTGTGAATCCATCTAATTAACAGGAAATAAATTTATTAGGAAAGATTGAAAAAATATTGGGATGAAATTATTAAACAAGATCTGACTCTATTCAAACTAACAAGTGACATTGCGTTTATTAAAAATGTTTGAAGAGATACAATTAAGGTTATCGAATAGTATTAGTATTAAATATTATCTTAAGATTAAGATAGTTAGGTTATTTTAACTTCATGCATTTATTTTTCTTTTTGCCTTATTTTTTTTGTTATGCATTAGTATTTTTATGATTTAATAATAATATTATTATTATTGATAATTGATCTAATTTATATAATTTTATATTATTTTCAGATGCGGTTCTATAAATAATATATGCTATTACAACAAGAATAAGATACATATATTTTGTTTTTTTTTTTTTTTTCAAATTTCATCTATCTATGATAAAATATTTAAATTATTGTTAGCCAGATTTGAACAATCATTTTCAACAAGGTGGCCCGCACCTCATCCTCAAGTAATGACTCGTTTTATCTCAACCAAGAAGCTTTTTCAAACATCAAACAGAGCCTCGAATTGAACCATCTTGACTTCCTCCAATCAGAATAAAATCTTCGCATCGAAAATCTTCAACTCAACTCCTCGAACAAAGCAAAGCAAAAGCACCGATGCAACAACTGCAGCAGCGATGTCGAAGCTCAAAATGAAACAGTTACTCCGAAAACTCCACATCGGAACCGACCACAACCACAATAACAGCAACAATCACAACAACAGCAGTCACCGCAGCACCACCAATTTGCCAGATCGGACTCCGACTCCGTCTCCGTCCCCATCGCCGGCGTCATCGTCTGGTTCAGGAGCGACGGAGGTGAGGGATTCGAGTCGAGGAGAGGCGGGGGCGATTGCAGGTGGTGGAGTGGGTGGAGATGGATTGAATTTTCTGGAGGAGGAGTTTCAGGTACAGTTGGCGCTGGCGCTGAGCGCGTCGTCGGATTCGGCGTTAGTGACGGCGAAGGATGTGGAGTCGGAGCAGATCAAGGCTGCCAAGGAGTTGAGTTTGGAGGTCAAGAAGAAGGAGGACGATGTGAGGTGGTCCTCGTGCGATGTCTTGTCGCTTAGTTATTGGGTTAGTTCATCAACTGAAGATGTTGTGTTGTTGGTTTCTCTATTTCGATGCATTAAATTGTTTTGGATTTGTTCTGCTATGCTGGCGTTGATTTTGCAGTACATAGTTTGGTTGACTTTCTTGTGCACTAGTTAAATCTTTAATGCTACTCAACATGAGGCTTGCTGATCTTGTTTATTGAGTTGTCGATCTTGAATGGTTATCTTTGATCAAGTAATATGGTTGATGTACTTGGAATACATGTTTATTACTCCTACTAATTTGTGATCTAGATTACGTACCATGAGAAAGGCGTTGGTGAACAGTTGTTAGTCTGTAATAGAAAAGAAACTTTTCGAGTCAGTGTCTTAGAGAACCTAGGCAGCCAAGTAGTCAGACGATCTCCTAGTGTCTAGGTGACTTGCCAGGCCTAGAAGCCCTGGACAAAGATGCCAATGTAGTGTGTTAGAGGTTCTTACATTATTAATTTTACCATCTGATTACATGTTCGAAAGAGAAAATAAGATTACAATGAGGTTAGTTCGGGTAACGATGCTTTGGTACTTTTTTATTTTTTGTGGAGTCATGACATTTGGTATTACTCAGATGTGCTTTCTTTTAATTAAATGGTATATATGATGATTCCTTTTTGCAGAATTCTAGTGTGGTACACTATGATGAGAAAGTGCTGGATGGCTTCTACGATGTATATGGGATTGCTTCAAATTTGATCGTACAAGGGGAGCTTCCATTTCTTGTGGGTCTTCAGGCACTTTCCATGTCGCAGAGCTCGGATTATGAAGTTATATCAGTGGATAGAACATCTGATTATGAACTGCGAAATCTAGAAAAGAGAGCCTTTGAAATATTCATGGACTGCGAGATTTTGGGGTGTGGACTAGCTTTGCATGATTTGATTCAGCAGATCGCAGATCTTGTCGTTGATCAAATGGGTGATCCAGTTGGTAATGCAAAGGAAATGACTACGAGATGGAGAATTGCAAGCAATGAGCAAAGGAGCTCTTTGGATTCAGCGGTCCTTCCTCTTGGTCGTCTTAATGTTGGACTTTCACGTCACCGTGCCTTGCTGTTTAAGGTTTTATTCTTATTGTACTTTGTTCTGCAAATTTGTTTAGATGAAGAAGATACCGACTGTTCTGGCTTTCTACATATTTTAGATTGTTCATTTTTGTTTGCCCAATCATTCAGCATTATAGTCACTAGCAAGTCTAATGAGCACAAATCTGACAACCACTGGAATGAGGTATAAAGTAAGAAAACCTTTATTGAGTTTGAGCCTATTGTGTAGGATAAGGAATATAAAAGAAGCATCTTGTGGCTTTTCATTGATAATTCATTATCTAAACCTGGTATTGCGCTGGAAGCCTATGTCATTCTGGTCCCTTCCAATATAGTTGAGAGGCCTAAGAGGAGTCAGGTGATAGTATTATAGGGTTAGAAAGTGGCCTAGGTTTTTGCGTTGGGTTGTGGAAGAATCCGAACAAAATGACTAGGAGTTCATTAAACAAGTACGGACTTGTATTTTTTCAAGCATAAAAAAATGTCGGCATTGTCCCAATTGTATGTATGAAGGAAAAGGAACTACATTCTATAATGTGGTCGACCTTAAGTAAAGCAGCATACCCATATAACCCCTCCAAGAGAAAGATGTATGGAGAGCAAGATGAACGTAGCCTTACCCCTGTTATATATATATATTTATAACAGAGATGTCGTTTCCTTATGTCCACAAGGGGTGTTGAACCCTTGACCTTTGGTTAGGGGAGGACTTGTTTACTAACGAGCTAACCCCTCTTGACACAAATAGTACTAATTCTCCGGATTTTTTTTTCCAAGAATTGACAGTGTTCTAGGTGCTAGGCAGTGTCCTTTGCGATTTTTTTTCCCAGTGCTAAATTCGCCGGATAGCCATGCTTAATTGTCTCATATTGAGGAGCTTGCCTGTAACAACCCTGATTCCCATAGCCTATTGTTGTATGATGCTAGTGGAATGTCGACTTTCTTGCACCGGTAACACTATCAGTCATTCAGAAGTTCTTCTACATGTTTTTTTCCCTATTTACATCAACTAGCTGATTTTTTCTGTATGCGAAGTTCAGAATGCCATGTAGTTTTACTATCTTGATTTAAACATTGCTTTTGTAGGTGTCTTGATTTAGAATGATATCTATTGGGAAGCAATTCTTCATCTACTTATCATTAGTTTGCATGATTCCTTGCGTGCTTGATGGTCTATGAGTTGCAGAGTGAGGAATAGTATTCCCTCTAGGAATCTTATCCTACCTGATATATGTATTTATTCCACTATTGGGCCTTGG
The DNA here is from genome assembly GCA_001925005.1 of Drosera capensis. NCBI lineage: Eukaryota > Viridiplantae > Streptophyta > Magnoliopsida > Caryophyllales > Droseraceae > Drosera > Drosera capensis. The sequence continues at coordinate 5,634 of LIEC01012112.1, forward strand.
GGCATAAGTAGTGGAGTAAGGGCCATGATTTTTCAAATGGCTTGTGGATAGGCCACCTAGGGCCAAATTTAGTTGATTGTTATGTATTGAGTTTTATTGTATTAAATGAATCTCATTGGTAACTGTCCATATATTCTAGAATATAGCTCTCTTGACTTGCACGAAGTCGTGAAGTCTTGAATTGCGCAGGTCTTATAAAGCTCGGGGTAGATTTTACGTTTATCTTACAATGTAAGCTATAGTCAATATGCTAAAGAGCCCCATTACATTTCCAGGTGCTTGCAGATAGGATTGATCTTCCTTGCATGCTGGTAAAAGGGAGCTTATACACTGGCACTGATGATGGCGCTGTTAACTTGATAAAAACTGATGACGGAAGGTAACTTCTCTTCAGCAATCCGTATTAGAACTTTGTATTTGCATACTTCAACTTGATTGTGATGCTATTTTAGATACTATATGTATGGTTTCTTTTGCTATATTTTGTCATCATTTTTACATCATATTGAGTTCATGTTGACATAGAATATGTTGGTAAGATGGCCAAAGATGCTTCTTTTGGCATTATAATTTATTTAGTAATAAATCTCTTACATGTTTGCATCGTTCATATGAAGAAGTTTAAGGATACGTCTTCACTAACTTCTTAATTCCTTGAAATAATATTTTACTAAAATCTTTAATCGTTGATAACTGCAGCGAGTATATAATTGATCTGATGGGTGCTCCAGGTGCATTAATTCCTGCTGAGGTACCTAGCAGTCTTCTGCTAGGCTCTGCGTTAGGAGCGAGGTGCTTTCCAGCTACAAACAGGAGTTTCAACAAATTGGATTTGTTGCTGGATAAAGTACCTGGGCCGCGAGAAACGGCGCCTGATGTTTCCACAGTTGTTGAAGCTTGTTTGTTGGGATTGGATGATGCAACAGTTATGGGTTGTCAATCAAAGAAAAATAATGAATCCTTTTCGAGGGATTTCGATCAATCGAAATGTAGTTCACACAAAACCGCAACAGGTGCTGGTGTAGGAACATCGCTTGTAAAAGAACAGAAAGTTAAAGATGTTTCCAAGTATGTTATAAGCGCTGCAAAAAACCCTGAATTTGCTCAGAAGCTACATGCTGTTTTATTGGAAAGTGGTGCTTCACCTCCTCCAGATTTGTTTTCTGATATTCTTCCTGAGGATTCTGCTGTCAAGAAATTGATAGATAATACTGAACCAGAGTGTGAAGTTGTAGATTCCTGCACTTCATCTACTCCTATTAAAGATCAGACTAGCAGTGAGCTGTCTCTTCTGTCCTCATCTCCAATGCAGCTCTTCGAGTTGTATTCTTACAATGATGGACCACAAAACAGACTTCTGGAGTCAATTGGAATGGAAATTGATCGGGCTATGATTAGTTCCCCTACATTTCCTAAATCAAACTATTGTAATGTTGGAGATGCTGATATTCGAGTGAAGCAAATAATCTCAGATAGTGTTGTGGGCATCTCTAGAATTCCTGTCGTTGCATCCAACAAAAAAGCAACAGCTTCACATAAGGTCTTGGATGAGTGGTCTTTGTCTGATGTTGATTCTTCAAAGACACAGGTAGAAAATTATGATAACATTTTGAATGACATCGATTATGAAAAAGTTGGTTCTTCAGCAGTTATGGACACAGCCAAATGTAGCCTGGCTACTTCTTACGTGATCGGTGAATGTATTGACCATGTCTCTGTGGAGATCAGCCCTATGCTTAGAGAGATAGCTGATTGGGAGATACACTGGGAGGATCTACGGATTGGAGATCGCATTGGCATAGGTAATATGCCTTTCCAATATCATTCAATGAGTTCGTTTTCTAGTTCACTAAGGCAGCCCAGCTGGGATGCATCCTGATGAAGTATTATATTTTTATACTTGTGCTTCTCTTTCCGTTCTGGGAAGGGTATTAGTCTTTGTTTGATTATGAGTTTGCCCTCTGTCCTCTGTCTGATTAGCAGCATCATTTAAACACTGGTGAGCCAATCACTTAAGATTCAGAGGATATACGGATATGTGGACATGTTATGCAGTTGTGACGTGCCACAGAGACACGATGCTTGATTTTTTGTCGTTTAATTTATCAATTATATGTCTTTCTCTATTTTTCATTGCCGGGTAATTTTGTCAGTCTTATATTGAACCAATCGCTATCTTCCTTATGTCTTATCTTCTTCAACTGTGAATTTGTTACTGTTATATAAGCAGAAGCTGGTACATAACAAAATTTAGTGAACTGATCTTCCGTTCAAGTTGTGGTTGTTCGTCGTCGATTTTATCTATGTCTGTTCAAGCTTTTGCTTACCCATTGTTCTTGAGGAATTGTTCATGATTGCTCTATAAGGCTCTCAATTGCTATCTACTTGTCTTTCTTTGCAGGTTCACATGGTGAAGTTTATCATGCTGACTGGAATGGGACGGTAAGTTTACCTTTTTGCATGGCCTTGTTATCTAGCTTCAAGCTGTCGTCATTACATTAATCTAAATGTGAGAAATGTACAAAGTAACCGAAGATATCTTGTGTAGGCATTTGTATAATTATTGGTTCTTGTCCAAACCTAATACATCTAGGTGTGCACTTTTGTCATTGGTATCTTGTTTCTTGGTCTTTTTCCCTTTCACGCCCTATTTTCACTATTAGTTCTGGCCCAGACCTCATTCATTCCTCTGCCTCTTTGTAAAGCTGTACCTCACTTCTGGCAGGAAACATGCAAATAATACAACTGGTAATAATACGATTTTCTTTAGTAATGGCAGTTGGTCTGATGGGCTCGCTTAACATGACTAACCCATTCTACTTGGAGCTCAAGATTGTGGTATGAGGTGCTAGACATATTTTCTGTGGCCTTTTATCAGGTAGGGGTAGGAGGAGAGGGTTTGTTCTTCATATTTTTGCTACTAGTTTCATTTGAACTCCCAGCCTTCAAAGGAGCTCAAATGCCTTGTCATTTGTCAACTTAGTGTTGAGCAAAATACTAGGCTGTCAGGATGAGTTTGTACTTTTGGTCTAACATAATATTTCATGACACATTTAAGCTTACGTGTGTCTACTTTAAATCAACGGTCAAGATGAAGACATGGTGTGAGATGTGGTTTGAGATTTGAGTCAAATTTAGGATAATGGGCTGTGGTCTTCATCTTAAGGTTTCATCATCCATCTTTTATGGCATATTGAGTACTTTGAATGATGCAAACGTTTTTTGTTATTCAGGAAGTTGCTGTGAAAAAGTTCCTATTTCAAAACTTGTCGGAGGATGTGCTGATTCAGTTTAGAAGCGAAGTGAGTACCAAACTGCGTATTTCCTCCAAAACTCCAAACTGAATTACTATTCATTACGATCATATCAAGTTTCTCTGTTGCAAAATGCAGGCTGAATTAATGATAAGATTGAACCACCCCAATGTAGTTCTTTTCAAGGGTGCAGTCAACCGTCCACCAAATCTCTCCATACTGACTGAATTTCTTCCCAGGTTAGTGCTTGTGTTCTCTCCTGTAGACGACACATTAAATTATCTTCCTTGATATTGAGTATTATTTATCTTGAGGCTTTTCTTTTTTAAATAAGGATTGGTATGGCTCTAACATTTTGGTAGGGCAATACAACCGAGTTCAGTTGTTATTCAGTTTAGTCCCAGGTCTGCTCTCAGCATGTCAGTTAAAGTTGTACTTTCTGTACTAGAACTTGAGAACTAGTTGATCCTTTTCAAGAACCAGAAGTGATCATCAAGCGGGTGATAAGGAAGAGATTAAGGTTGCTAATTAGACTAGGTAAATGATGGCTACTAACGTGAACAGGCTAATATACTAAAAAGGAGGTTGAGTTATGTATTCAAAACTTCTAGATACAATTCTGTTGTATTGGTTTCATGTCAATATTTTGATCAAGCAAGCAATTGTTAAACTGAAGTAATGAAAGCACGCGCAGCTTGCTCTCTGTTAGTCGATACAGTATGCAATGTGTGTGGCTGATGCAAACTATCAGATACTGAAAATAAAGTAGCAGACAAATATATGTGAGTTCTTGCACTAAGCTCTCATTGAGGCACATATTGGACAGTCATGTTGGGGTTGAATGAAATGTACCCAACTTCAGTATAACAAATTCGTTTCCTACTCACACTTGCTTCTCAAATTCTTGGATTGAAGACAATCCTAGAATCCATCACTCAACTTTACTACATTAGCATTGTCAATATAGTCCAATGCAATGATACATTGATACTAGTGAGTCCAACTCTCCAACTTTGCCATAAGATAGGAGAAGTCATTAATATATACATTAGTGAGCTTTCTATCATTAGGTTGGATTTTTTGTAGAACTGATTCCTCGATATGTATTGTTCAACAAAATAAAATAAAATTTATTGATTAGCCCAAACATAGTGAATGTATTCTAGAAACATGAGTGATAGTAATATTAATAATAATTTAAGAAATCTAATTCTCCCTCCGTCCCAATGAAATTGTAAGGGGTTGATTTGGATCGTATATTAAGGAAGTTGGTTGATATGGTTAAATTTTCCCATTTACCCTTTGACCTTCAAAAATCTATACTCCTGATTCTCTGTAGGCAGGGCTTCCTGTACTCATACTAGCTTTTCAATTTCCCTCCAAAATTTTAAATTCAATTTGTGTGAGAAAAGTGAGAGAGTGAGAAAAGAGAGAATGGAATGTGATAGAATTGAGATAGGAACAGTTTTTTCACTTAGGGGCAAAATATGCAATTACATATATTTAACTTACTAAATTAGACAAGGTTGCAATTTGTATGAGACATCCTTAATTAGTAAGTGTTGTAATTTGAATGAGATGGAAGGAGTATTTTAGTATTCCCCCTCAAGTTGGGGCAATGCAACTTGTCAACATTAGAAGGAACTATGCATATCAATCATTGAGAGTTACCTTTCGTCTCACATAAATTACGACACTTATACTATTCATCGTTATTCAATACATAATTTGGGAATTTCTTTCCCATTGAAATTAATCCACGAACTTTTTTCCCTTAACATGTGATTGAAGTACGTATCCACGTGTGAAATGTCTATCGTAATTTTTTTGGGAAAAAGTACTAATTAATGGCATAGCATAAATAGCGACTTAAAGAGTATATCATTTTTAGTTGGAAAAGAAAATAGTAGAGGTGAATGAGATTTTTTTTTTTTATCAAGGCAAATTATTTATTTAGAAGGTGACTAGGCAATGACTAGGTGAATCCAAGCGGCCGAAAGATGGCTCGCCTTGATTTTTGGAGCAAGAGGGCGCCCTGGTGTCACCTTGGAAGTGTAGGTTTTGGCTTGGATGTGTAGATCTTGCCTTGGACATCATTAAACCCCTTGCCATCATGCCGTCTTTTTTCCCTCCTAAACGTTTTTTTTTTTAAATTGCAAATGTTTCATGCAGTAGGAGACCGCTAATATACTCCAGCACTTCCTATGGATCCATGGATTGATCCCTAACTGTTGATCTATTGCCATACATGAGTTCAAATTTCTGTTGACTCTAATGCGCATTAACTTATATTACATCAAATACTCTGACTTATAATGGGAATTTCATTTGAACTTGCAAATGTTCTGCTAATCTGAATAAATGTAGGGGTACTATTAAGTTGTTTAGTGAAACGTATAAGAATTATCCTTGATCACTTGCAATGAGTTTTTATTTGTTGTTATGCCTTATGATTTCGTGTTCAGTCTCTGTCTGAATTTTGTTTATCATAATGCAGAGGGAGTTTGTACAAGCTATTGCATCGTTCCAGCGTTCAGATTGATGAAAATATGCGAATGAAAATGGCTCTGGATGTGGTAATACTTGGAGTTCTCCTTTCCCCTAGTAACGTAGTTTAATTCCTGCTCAAACTTATGTATTTAACATTGACTTCATTTGCTTGCAGGCCAAGGGAATGAATTACTTGCATACTAGTCATCCTACTATTGTTCACCGTGACCTTAAGTCACCCAATCTTCTTGTTGATAAGAACTGGGTTGTTAAGGTTAGCCTTTTGATTTCATACCTCCAGTTTCAGAATCAAAATTGCAGTCTGAATATAATCAATTGAGTTCAGCAACTTTTTTAAGGATTTAAATCTAAAATGTTTTCAAGTTTCGTTCTGACTTTCAACTCCAGTAAATAGTGGTTAAATGTTTTCATACATGAAAATCATTCTTGAATACAACTGAGTTCATCAACTCGTACCAAAGTTTCAATCTAGAAAGTATGCAGTATGGTATGAGTCTCTTAGTATTTGTCGCAAAAGCTTAGTATGGTTCTAAGTGAACTATCCCTGTTAATTCTCGGTGCAGGTTTGCGACTTTGGCATGTCACGGACAAAGCACCATACATTTTTGTCCTCAAAGTCCATAGCAGGAACGGTAATGCTTTGACACTCAATCTTCCCTTGAGTGGCTCAATCTCTTCTTTAGGATCTTATTGCGATGGATGATTTTAGCTGTTTTCATTGTAAACCCATGCGGTGGAGTAGTTAAACCTGTGTTCTATGCTCAACTGCTGAGGATTTATTTCGAAGATCAGTTCGTATATGTTGGATAGACTGTTCAAATTTTTACTTGAATGTCTTATGCCCTTTCTTTAGATTCTTAAATGGGATAAGTTTGTGTTATGGAAAAAGAAGAAAAGTGGTCATCATATGCATAGTGCAAACTATCATTGCTTACTAAGGTAATACCTGCTGCAATTGATAAATCAGCTCATCATGCCACTGTTATGGGTATAATTGATTGTCTTTTCCCTGCCATACTTGATATGAACTCCATTTTGTGATTTGTGCAGCCATTATTTAGTTTGTGTTTTATTTATTTATATATTTTCTTTGGCCTTAAGTTTGTGATTTCTTCAAGCGTACAAGTGAAGGTTATTCACTCCATCAATTTTGTCTTTCGACCTGCAAGGCCAAAAGTGATAAACGTAGACTGGTATATGCGCTGTTTTTCTGCTTTTTGATGCACTTTATTTCCTCTGAGAAGATTGAGATCAATAAAAAGTGGTTTTTCTTCACTCCAATACGGTTATGTGTCAGTATTGTATTGACCATTTTTGGAACGGATGAAGTACATGATTTCTCTGTCAGTATTATATGTTGCTTTAATATTTTGTAGAATCGTAGATTGTTTCTTACTTGGAGGGCTATTAGTTTCTGCTTCGTCTATGTCAATAATGTTCTTCCATTTGTCATATCTATGTGTATTGTTGATATGTTGTACATGTCTAAATATCTATATGTGCATCTTCCAATCTATCAATATATATATATAGGGTATGTATGACAGAATTCGGGCATTGAGGATTGTATTTGATGCCCCATTCTGCAAATACTTGCTTGACAATGTAGAAGACGAATCTCTTTTCGTGCATGACATATCTTACCAAGGAGGGTTAAAGTATTTAGGAGTGAGGAGAAGTTTCACTTGCTAATAGTGCTGTAATATGTAGTTTGTTATTTTTTCCAGCAGATTTGTATGGTCTCTGGGATTCTTATTTATCATATCATAAAAGATAGCCCAATATATAGTAAACATATGTGGTTCCATTGCAGGCTGAGTGGATGGCCCCCGAAGTTCTAAGAAATGAACCGTCCAGTGAAAAGTAAGTTGTAATATGGAGGAGCTGTGAGTTTTTGTTTCGGATATGTTGGAAACTTCAAGACATGTGCCCTAACAACGAAATGGGTTCTTGTAGATGTGATGTGTATAGTTTTGGAGTAATACTATGGGAGTTGGTGACATTGCGCATTCCATGGATGGGGCTCAACTCAATGCAAGTCGTTGGAGCTGTTGGTTTCAAGAATGATCGCCTCCAAATTCCAGATGAAGTCGATCCTATCGTCAGTGAGATTATACGTGATTGTTGGGAAAAGTTAGTTTTGCTTCTTTCCATCATTATTAAGCTCATGACATGTGTGGTTAAGTTTCCGGAATATTAAAAGCATATTATCTTGGTATAGTGTTTAAATGCTAGAAGTGGAAAACGTGCTCTGCAAGTATTCTAGACAAAGCCTCTTTAGGATTCGGTCGTTGTGGGTTTTTATGTTACAAGAGATGAAAAGGCTACTGAAATGGTCAATTAAGTATTTGTCACTGACTTCATATTAACAAGAAGGATTCAACTGTTGGTTATCTGTTTAATCGACTTCTATATTGTCTAAAGTTGCAGATGCTGGACGAACCTAGTAACCAACCATTTCTTACTACTTTAATGAGTTTTATGGTGTAATGAGCTAGTTATGTATTTCCATCTATGCTTCTGGTCTCAGATTCTAATGCAGTAATATTTAATGTAGTGTTTCCTTTGTGCAGCGATCCAAATTTGCGACCCTCTTTTTCACAGCTCATGACCCGTCTGAGAGGTCTCAAGTGCCTCATTGTTCAGAGTAACCAAGTATAATGTTTTTTTGGCATATGATTTTTCCTTGATGTATTTATAATCCGAAAAAAGTTGCCTTTGCTCGAAGAGCTGAAGCGGCAGGAGCAGCAGCCCAGTTGAGCCAAAGAATGATTTTGGCGATGCAGAAGGAAGTTATACGATGCTGGATGAGGTTTTGTCGGTTCATTCGAAGTGGGGACTCGACTCAAAGAGTTCAGCGCCATGGATGATCCTCTAATTGAACAGGCTGCACAAAGTGCAGACGAGGATCTGATGGTATTAGGTTTTCTGTAGTAAATAGTGCTTTGCCACAGAAATAATTCATGTGCAAGGAACTTGCATGACATGAATTTTTGGATGCACAGTTTTTTAAAGAGAAGGGAATTTATGTACATTGTTTCATATGTACAAGTTTTCGATTGAACTTGCAAGACATTGCAGTGTGACATTGCAATCATATGCAGTTGCATTGGGAAGATGATTTGGAACTGTGTCGTTGCTCTTCTCTATTCTTAGCTGGAAAATGATCTGATTTTCTTATTAGCCTGTATTCCCTCCAGAATGATTATCCAATAATGCAAAAGCTCGAGCTTTATGATTACAACATCAAGATCCACACACAGACCAATGGGAGTAACGAAGTTTTTCAGCGATACAGGATACGATCAGTTACGATAGGGATTTTTCGAGTACCCTGTTTATTTCCTTCTAGGAATTTAGTTGCGTTCGATGTCAGTTTCATCTGGGCATATGATATACATTGTGCGTACTTCCTGATATGAATACCTTTTCTTTTCTTTCTCGGTTAGACCCATGGGTGTAGTCAGTAGAAATTAAAAGGTATTTGCATTGAATGGCAGAAGAATTTACCGCTTCAAACATGTTAACATAAGGTACCGTTTTACAAGCTAACCTGCTTCCAAATTGTTGAGCTGTTTTCACTCTTTTGGTTGGCTATTATTTTCGTGCTCATGTGACACTGTAGCGAACACGACCTGAGGTGCAAAAAGTCTTAGTTACTATACATAGTAAATAAACTAAACTTTATAAGTCGAAGTAGTAGATTGGTCCAACTTGCTCTTTATTTTCTTCTCCGTTTTTGTTTGAGAATGCTTAGATGCAAATCAGCATGGTAGACCGTCAGTTTTGACAAACAATGCAATTTCATTTATTATACACAATTCCAATCTCTTCCATGACGACAGTGGCACAGTCTTCTCTATCTTATTTAATTTAATAAGCTTGTGATTGACCATGGCAGGACATGCAGACACAGAACTACACCGTACCATGGGAACTGATTTTATAATTGGAGGATGTGTCTTCTTGATTAGCTGTAATTCAAGGACTTCCTCCCCACCACTTTTTAACTCTACTAAGGAGCCTACTTAATACGGCTTTTTTTTAATTAGGTCATTTTATAAATAAAATTCTCATGATAGGATCATAAACAAATCAATTAATAAATTATGTTTTTTCTCAAATTCTTGTTAGAAAAAACGTCTTACGCATTTCTCATGAGAAGACGCAGAGCGTCTTTATTTTGCCCAAAAACACAGAGCACCTTTACTTCACTAGGAAAACCAAAACAAACCCACACCCATATAGTTAGATAATAAAATTATTATATTTTTTTTACCACGAACACAATTATGATATCTCAGCCCTAAAAATGATATAGTTATTTATTCATATATTGTATAACCCTTTTTAATAATAGTATTTTAAAGAAGATATTTGTGAGGGAAAAAAAAAAGAATTATTTAAAATAGAACAGATCAAAAATAGGACAATATCAAATTAGTTACCAAATCCCTCCCCATCTTCCTTGTTCCTTCGTGGTCTCCTCTCCTATTCAAACTTCATCTTTATTTTCACACTATAAGAGCAATGGAGGACTCTTTTTTTTTTTTTTTTTTTTTGTCAATTCCATCCCAAATCCCTACAATTATCATTGTCGTCGTTGGTACATTATTTTTATCGATAAATCAACTCATTTGTTTTATTTTTGTTGATCAAGTAAGCATTTGAGAATGAAAAAAAGGTTCTAATTTATTGTAGATCGGTGGCGCTTATCTAGTTGATGAGGATGCTTGATAGATTTGTGGTTAAATTGATGGCTTAAGATTGAATTGTGAAAGATAGTTTCTACTGAAAAGTTCAAAATTCTATCAGAAAATAAAGATGTGAATTGGACTTTGGAATTCATACATAATGAAACTTAGGATGTTTAATACATGAAAAAATTTACGATTTATCAATCAGATTTGTCTGCGTCAAGTTATAACTCATTATATATTCAGGATAGTTGTTTCACTTGGTGTTCACGGATTTTAGGTGAGAATCTTTGTACACTTATTCCTAACCGGTTAGAGGACTTTTGTTTATGCTACGACTTATATACGCCGAATTTGATTTAACATTATAACATAAATAATTTATTTTTTATTTTTTATTAATTTTATATTAATTTCAATCATCATATTTTAATTAAACACAAATATCAATGAATGCGTCCTTTCTAAGCCCCTTTTTTTTTCATTTCACAACATCCTGCCATCAATCCTACCTCATTCGCTCTCAAACCATCCTTCCGTCGAAACCTTAACCGTAGGCGACTCCACACCACCGCCACCACAACGACGAACAAACATGTTCTTCCATATAGTGCTTGAACGAAACATGCAACTCCATCCGCGCCATTTCGGCGCTCGACTCCGTGAAAAACTCATCACCAAACTCATGAAAGACGTGGAAGGCACTTGCAGGTTCAATTGTTTGATCCATTGTTCTTAACTTGAAATTTAGGAAAGTGGTGTTATGGGTATTTTATTTAAGAGGAATTGGATGATCGATTTTGTTTTTCTTGGCAGCGGTCGACATGGGTTCGTTGTGGCGATAACGGGAATCGAGAGTGTTGGGAAAGGATTGATAAGGGAAGGGACTGGTTTCGTTACTTTCCCGGTGAAGTATCAGTGTGTTATATTTCGGCCTTTCAAGGGGGAGATTCTTGAAGCTGTTGTCACCATGGTCAACAAGGTTGGATTGGTTTTGGTTTGTGAGGGTTTTGATTTGGGGATTTGATGTGGGGTTTGGGGATTTGAGATCGGGGTTTATGATGAGCGATGTGGTTTTTGTTTGTGTTTTTGCAGATGGGTTTCTTTGCTGAGGCTGGGCCGGTTCAGATTTTCGTATCCAATCATGTATGTAATGTTGTACTCTATCTCGTGTCTTTTGAGTGATGGAGAGATCTGAACTTGTGGAGATTGGGCAAGCATGTACATGGAAGTTTCCATTGTTATGATTTCTTGATATTTCAGAGAAATGGAGATTCAATGTCTGCCTATTGAACTTCAATGGGAATACTGTCCATATAAATTGCTGACTATAGTAACATGCCAAAAAAGCTTCCAGTTGAAATGAGTTTTCAGGCTGGTTTGTAGCTTAAACTCCCCTAGTAGCAAATAGGCAAGATGTGGATGGGGGTAATGGCTTTTTTGTTCTTCTATATCCTCGTAACTTCTTTTGCTTTGTTGTCTTTGGAATGGTACATGTACCCTTTTTTCATGAGATTCCCATCCTGCTTTCTATTTGATGAAAAATAGAGAAACTGGTTGATGCCCTCATGCTGGTAGTAGAAAGAAAAGGCGCTGACACTGTTGTATAGTACTAAAAATATGGAATCGATCCCATTCAAAAAAAAAAAAAAAGATTTAATCTGGTTATATTTTTTTATTTTTCGATTGTTGTCTGAATTACGATAACATCCTTTAGTTCCAAATACTCTGGGATTTTGTTCATTACAAATCCTGTCACTAACATCTCTGCTTCTACTCTTGTGTAGTTGATTCCGGATGACATGGAGCACCAATCTGGTGACATTCCAAATTATACTACTTCAGATGGATCGGTCTGTGTTTTGTGTTGTTCTAGGATTTATGCTATGTATTCTGTATTTCATGGATATCTCACGACTTTCAGATTTCCAGGTTAAAATACAGAAAGACACTGAAGTGAGGTTGAAGATTATAGGGACTCGTGTTGATGCCACTGAAATTGTAGGTCTCCTCTCCTGTGTGTCTTTGGGTTCTCAAATTTTAGTCCTTGTGAATGTGAAGAAGAATAGCAGCTGAGCTGCCAGTGATTTTAGTTGACATTTTCTGCATCTGTTGCATGCGGGAGCATTTTATGCTCTCAACCTGAGTCACTTGTTTCTTGTAACAGTTCTGCATCGGGACCATCAAAGACGACTTTCTAGGTGTGATCAATGATCCTGGTGCTGCTGTTTAGAACATCCACATCCTCGGTATGCTGCATGGAGTATCGGCACGAGGGGCACTGCCATTTAAAAAATCAGCATCCTCGTTTTGCCACAGTGGAGTATTTGTTTCTTGCATGCTTCTGGAAGAAGGACCTGAGATCCATTTGATCTTGTGTGGAGTTATTTACTTGTGTTATGCATTGGAAAGCTGGATGCTTCATAGTTCGAATATCAACTAGAGTAGGATGATTTGAGTGTAAAAAAAGAAGTTATGCTGACGTTGGAAAGCAGTGTTCTCAGAGTTACTAAACTTTGCCAAATCTTGACCTCTTATGGAGACGTTGTACTAGCCTGTTCTGATATATGTTTGAGCGATGAATGAATGTCCAGAGCTCCCTGAAAAGTCGGAATCCGAATGCCGCATCGATGAAATTTTTAGCAGAGGCACTTTTTGCAGGACGAGTTTGTTAATTGATAGTTGGAGGCATGAACTTTGCATATTAAGCTGTTTATTTTCTTGGGTTTTTCCAATGTGCCTTCTCGAACAAAAAACGACCACATGTTCCCTCTGTTGGACCATCTAGTCTCATTTCCAACCTAAAGGTCACATGGTGCGTAATACTTGCGTGTGAGTTCTATTGGGAATAGGCGGATCCGATTTTATCTTTAGGATTTGGTATAGATAACATTATAAAGTATCTGAAACAAATGGTAAAAAATAAATTGATAACACTACATTAAGATTTGTGTGGTTAATCCTATTCTTGGGATTTACATGAACGGACAATCCGATAAATATTTTTATAATCCATGTGAATTTTTATTACAATAGAATTTATCATTGTACTCATTAATTTTATGACACTCATAACCCTCATCTACGGAAAAAATATAATATAACCTAATTATTATTATAAATAGATAATCTTTTAATGAAAAGATATCCAAACACAAACTTATTTATACTCTAAATTTCCTAAATCATCCGAGGATTTTATACCTCCCCAGGACGTTGGAGTGCTTGGCTCTCTGCACTTTTCTTGGCTCCTGATTCCAATCTCATTTATAAGCTTCTGCTTCATGTGTGAATGCAAAACAAATGTCAACATTCACAACAAAAATGAGCCCCATGTTTTTTTTTTTTTTGTTTCTAAGCCTTCCATGGTCCGCAATTCATTTCGGCGTCGAAGATTATTGCAATTCCACGATGAAAGACCAATCTACGTTGAATGCAATTTGGACTTCTTCTGCCAAAATGAATGACTGATTCTCGAGTAGCGATTGCTACCATTGGACTCGTTATTGTGTGCTATGAGAATAATGTCAATTTAACATGTATTGGTATGAGTTGGGTGATTGATGTATAACCTCGCTCCATATCACGGTAGTTCTTTGATTCTTATGCATATGGAGACTTTGGCTCTTTTGAAAAGGGAATAACAGTCTCACCAAAGTGATAGGTGCTGAAAATGTGTACTTGGACTTGGAGACTAGCAATGGTTAGAAACTAGTTCTCCGGGACATCAGACATATACCACATACCCGTCTGAATTTGATTTCGATTGGGAAGCTCGATGGTGAGGGTTACTGCAATACTTTTATAAATGGCTCTTGGAAACTCAGTAAAAACTCCTTAATTTTGGCTAGAGAAAAGAAAGAATCTTCTTTGAACTTGTTGCAAGGTAAAAATTTTATGGATAGATACAGTTTTGCAGAAAAAGAAAATGCAATTGATTTTTGGCATAAAAGGTTTAGCCACATGAGTAAGAAATGTATGAGCATGTTAGCAAAAAAGAATTTACTTTTAGAGTAAAGAGTGCAAAACTTGAGAAATGTACACATTTCTTACGATCATCGCTTTAGATGGTGACGCCCGAGATAGGGTTTGATATGATAAGGATGTTTCCTACGATCATCTGAAAATATTTGGGTGCCAGGTCTTTTTTTATGTTCCGAGGAAGGATTAAAGGTCCAAGTAAGATAGCAAGACATGTGAATGCATCTTCCTTGGGTATGGTTCTGATGAGTTCGGTTATAGGCTTTACGATCCAATTAACAAGAAGATTTTTCTTATAATAGGTATGTTGTGCATGTCGAACTTGTATAGGAAGTCCCAAATGTTGACGTGACGCTAAAAAATGTTTTTTTTTGCGACGGCCTATTCCCGTCGCAGAATATTATTGTTCGTGATGGATCCGTCGCACAAAAATATGGGAACAAAATATAAGAGAAAAAATTTACGATAGAAAGTCAACATCCGTCGTTGATATTTAATATAACTGTCACGGATTCCGTCGTAATGATGTATAGGCAAAATTTGTTAAAATGAACAGATTCCCTCATGAAATCATAAGTACTTCATAACACTTAGAAAAAATTTGGGAGAAAAAGTTTTCCATAAACCGTGATTTAACGATGGATCCGTCGCAACACCAGGAAAATAATGATATAGATGATTTGTAGATATCTCATTCACTCAGTTGTGATATTTGGATGATGAATGTAAGGTTTTAAAGTTTGGGCATACGGTTAAGGTTTGAATTAATTTTAGTAATTACATTATTGCAACGGATTCCGTCACCAAGTATTAGCTTCTTCGACGGATTCCATCCCTTAGTATTAAAAATAATTCATGGCTTAAGTTTTTGACATATAAAATAATCATGTTACAAGTTAAATTTGAAATATATGCATTTCAACGTTTATGTTTATGCATTTCAACGTAAACAATCGAATTATTAGAGTTATATGCTACGTTGTACATATTATGTTAGATTCAAAATAAGGTGTTACACTTTAAAATAAAAATACAATCAAATAATTAATGATAATATAACATACTATGATCATTATGATTGCTAATTGAAGTTCAATTTTCGATTTTTCGATTTTTACTTGAAATTCAGTTTAAGTTTCGGTTTTGGATTTCAAAAACATCGCTAATTCGGTTAACCAAAATAATATAATAATTTTTTTCTTATTTTATTTTTATTATTCACCTTTATATCTTTTTCTATGTTGATTTATTTGACAAAAATGTTTATTAAGCATACCAAAAATTCGATTATTTTCTAGATAAATCATTTATAACATATTTTTTGGTTTTTATCTTTTGAATTCTTTTTTAATATTTTTTACCATAAAAATTTTATTTTTTAATCCTTTGAAAACTCGAAAAAAAAGCGAAACCAAATCGAATTTTGGTTAACCAAAATCGAAATAATCGATATAATTAGGTTCAGTTTTAGTTCAACTTTTAAAAAACTAAATTAAATTTAATTAAGTGAAACCGAATAAAATTTTGATTTTTATCGAATTATCACCCTTAGTTATCACTTATTTTTTATTTGGAGATATGTGCTCAATGAAACTAAGTCGCACGATGCTACTAACACAAATATATTAAAACAATATCAAAAGTAGTACCACTTCCATCCCATAAAAAAACACAACGATTTGATTTGGTACGCAATTTTATGCGTGTGGAATTTATATTGTGTGTGAGATTTTTTTAACAGTTATGAAAGAAATCTATGGATGCCAATAACTGATATTTGATTTTTTTTTTTGTGTGAAAAGATTTTCATATAGAGAAACATTGCATTTTATTATGGGGTGATGTAAAAAACATGTTATATTTTTCATGGGATTGAGATTCTATAAACTAAACGACCAATGACGCATTGACACGTAAGTCAAACTAACATGACGAAGATAACCAATGACTTGTTGACATCCAAGCGACATATGTCATAAACAAACCAAACCATCCAAATGACACCTAAACATCCACGTGGCAAGCAAAGAAACAAGTAAATAACTCCAAGTTATTGTAACGCCTCAAGATTTTCGGTCCAATTATTGCCAGACACGTGACGTTATCGTAGCTTCAAAATCTCTTTGAAGTAAGGCGACAAGATTATAAGATGTTTTATATCAGAAACATAGGACACTAACAAGAAATATCCAGCTTACACATCTTAAATTACATGAAAATCATACGTCCGGAAATATAAACGAAATGTTACAGAAAACCAAATCTAATAATCATCGCCATGTAACGATCCCTTCCACGATCCTTTATTACATGAAACGAACACGTAACCGTGAGATCGAAATCGTAGTAACACAGGATGCACGTCCATTCCAGGGGCCCGACATGCTTATTATATCATGCGTTTCCCATGCACAAACAAGATATAATGCAAACAACACTGAACAATCATATATCAAATAGGAATATATATAAATATATATACATATATAGAATAGTAATTCATTTCAGGGTCCCAGTAAAGGTCGTGTATACCCCGTCTCCATTGTCATTGTCTCCCCTCCGCCTGTCTCGTGTATACCTCCGTCTATTGCTCTTGCTGTGTCTGTTGCCCCTGGTGCGACGTGGCATGGCCGACTCGGTCACTGTGGCTCATCCACCCTTCGTAGACTTAAGAGTCATAAACATGTTGCCATTTCTGAAACATTTATGCATAATTGTATCTCTTGTCGTTTGGGCAAGTCTTAACGTTTACCGTTTGAATCTGTTTTACATATGGCAACCTCTCATTTGTTCTTAATTCATTCTGATATTTGGCAGTCTCCTATTTTATCTAATCTTGGATTTCGATATTATGTTTCATTTGTGGATGATTTTACTAGATTTGTGTGGATTTATCCAATGAAACAAAAATCAAAATTTTATTCCCACTTCTTTAATTTTAAGAAGATGCCTGAAAATCTTTTTGACCACAAATTAAAATATTTCAAAGTGATGGTGGTGGTGAATTTGATAACACTCCTACTAAACAATATTTTTTAGAGCATGGTATTTTATTTCAAAAATTTTGTCCGGGCACCCCAAAGCAAAATGGTGTGGCTGAGCGTACGTATCACCATATTATTGAAATGGCTCGTGTTCTGCTCATTCAGGCTAGGTTTCCATCCTATTTTTGGGTGGACGCGGTCTACATCGCCATATACATCATCAATCGTCTCCCAACTCCTCTTTTGAAAAAACATCTCTCCATATGAAAGACTTTTTGGTCGTCGTCCTGATTGCACCTTCTTGCATGTGTTTGAGTTTCGTTGTTTTCCAAATTTCTTCGTTTCTTCCTCCAACAAGTTATCCCCCGTTCGGGAGAATGCGTCTTTATTGACTATGCCCTCGGTTATAAAGGTCGGGTTCATATTAGTCGGCATTTTCGCTTTTATGAAGACGCGTTCCCTTACATGGACCTCCTTCCTTTCCCCTTCCCCCTTCCCTCTTCCCGACATCACTACCGACTCATTTTTGTCTCCTGATCTGCCCCTTAGGCGAAACCGTTCCCCACCCACCTTGTCATCCCCAGTCGATTCTCTCGGCTATACGGATGCCCCCTAACCCAACTTTGTCCACTCCAATTCTCCCTCGGTTTCTGCGTCTCCCCCACTGTCCACTTCCGATTCTCCCCCGGTCGTTGGCCCTCCTCCATCTCCTAGTCCTCTCGTCTGCTCTACTTGTCCTGCTCTGGCTCCCCCTATTTCTTCCCTGGTCTCGGTCCATCTCATGCAAACAATGTTGAAATCCCTAATGGATAACAAGCTATGACAGACAAGTTTAATGCCTTAATGGATAACCATATTTGGATCTTGGTTCCTCGTCTTGTCACAAAAAATGTGGTCGGTTGTCGGTGGGTTTATAAAATAAAGTACAACTCTGATAGTTCTGTGGAATGTTACAAAGCTCGTTTGGTCGCCTTAGATAACCATTAGCGAGAAGGTCTGGACTTTCACGAGACATTCTGTCATGTCGTTAAACCTACTACTGTCCGTTTGGTCCTCTCTTTGGCTGTTTTGTTTCTTTGGGTTGTTCGTCAGTTAGATGTCAAAAATGCATTCCTCCATGGTCACTTAACTGAGGAGGTTTACATGCGACAACCTCCCGATTTCATACATCTCATCCTCTCTTTTCATATGTGTCGTCTGTATAAGGCACTGTATAGTCTTCGACATGTTTCTCGTGCCTGGTTTCATCGATTTAGCAGTTTTCTTCTCCGGAATGGTTTCACACAGGCTAAGCCCGACAGCTCCATGTTTGTCTTTCATCGTCATTCCCAAGTCCTTATCCTGTTAGTAAATGTTGATGACATCGTTGTCACCTACAGTTCTCATATCCTTATGTCCTCGTTCATCTCGGTTTTATCTTCCGAGTTTGCTATGAAGGATCTTGGGGACATTCACCATTTCTTGGGCATTCAGGTGCTCCGTACTCCTATGGGTCTCTTCTTGTCTCAATAAAAATATATCCTCGATCTACTTTGTCAATTCGGTTTCCATACCTTGAAATCGAACTTCCCTTTCCTCCACTGATGGTGTCTTACTCTCTGATCCAACCGAGTTTCGTAGCCTAGTAGGGGCTTTACAGTATTTATTTATGACTCGGCCTGATATAACATGTGTCGTATATTTGATCTCTCAATTTATGCAGACCCCTCGTACTCCTCATTTTATTGCTGTTCAGCGCATTTACAGATATTTGCAGGGTACTTCATCCTTTGGTATCTCCCTTCGGCCCTTAGATATCTTTGGTTTGGTGGCTTATTCAGACGCGGATTGGGCCAGTTGTCCGGATAGTGCACGCTTCACCACAAGCTTTGCGATTTACTTGTGTTCTAATTTGATCTCTTGGCAAGCCAAGAAGCAGCCTACCGTCTCTAAATCCTCCACGGAGACCGAATACAGGACGGTTGCGTAGACGGTTGCCGATACATTTTGGATCCGTTCCTTATTGGCCGAGCTCGGCGTTCCTCTTGTCAAGCCAGTCCGATTGTTCTGTGACAATGTTTCGGCTTCGTATCTAACCTTGAACCCGGTCCTTCATACACGCAGTAAACATGTGGCTGTTGATTATCATTTCATTCGGGAGCGGGTGTCTCATGGAGACTTGATCGTTCGCTACGTTCCCACTCACCCCCAGCTAGCTGACATCTTTACTAAGGCTTTATTTTCGGACCGATTTGAGTTTTTTCGTTTCAATTTAGGCGTTCACCCCCCGAACAAATTGAGGGGGATAATAGGATATACTATGTATTTTATATTCTGTATTCTGTATTTTATATTGATTATATATATACTAGAATGACATCGAAGGATGCCAAGTCGTGATTCTAAAATCTGGGATACACACGGTTTGGATAAGACAACTAGTTCCTTGCCTATGTTATACCAACGCGAAAGGGAAGCTTAGTTTGACGTTACTAAAGAAAGCAAACTAGGGAGTTACTGTCGGTAACTAGACTAATGGACGCGTTGGGGATGTTAGAGCTAGGGGGAGAACCCCTGTACGGAGAAGTGAACTCAGAAGTTCATGCATCTGAGTTTAGTGAGGTCATTCGATGAATAACCATTCCTAGTGGAATTAGGGTGTTCTATTTTTCCATGTACGAAACCAAGGGTATGAAAGGATAGCTATTCATCGCATAGAGAAAAAGTAAAAAGAAGAAGTCAAAATCATCCTCTTGTAAGTAAGATGATCGTTTTCTCTAAAACATTTAATGCTTTCGAAGTATGTTCATAAATCATCATACTTACATAGTTTTTGAACCATGAGGAAAATTTTACATGACATTTACTCCAAACCTCATCAATCGATCATGCTTGTCTACACATAATCATTTCCTGCTCAAATCGACTATATTATTCCTACACCTTTTTGGAGATCGTTCCTACATCATATTGTTCAAAATGCAAAATAAGGCTTTCATTCATGCAACATAAAAAGGACCTGAAATAGCCAAGCTCGCAAACTAAGTGCAACACATCACCTGCTTTCTTATTATCCTTGGGGCAACATGAAATAGCCCTACTATACAGATGCATCGCAGAGTATTCATCGCCAATTCCCTAAACCATTCCTTGCTATGTAGATGCAACTTATGGCATGCTACCTCTTTCCACTGATCCTCGACTTATAGCATGCTATCCCAAATTGATTTTGAGAATATAAATACACTATACGTATCCACTCACAAAGAAGACGCAATAAACCCAAAGTCGTCCCGATTCAAAGAAGTAAAACCCAATTTAAAATAAAGTCAAACTTGGATCAAAACCCAATTTTTCCAACACCCTTTACCCTTTCTTTATGTAGAGGATAATAAACTAATGATGAAACATCATCATGGCAATCCTCAAATTTACTCAAATAAAATAAGGTATGCAAGCGAACCAATACATGAGAAAATCAGAACGATTAGCATCCAACTTAGAAACATATTCAAACTAAGAGCAAGTCCAATACTAGTCATTTTGATATAAACAAAATTATATTTTGTCAATTTAACAAAGTCACTCCAATGAAATTCGTACTATAATATAACACTATGATAAATCGACATGAAAATACCACATACGTTTTTTTTTTCTTTATGTAGGGATTTGTACATCAATTTTTATGAATAGGCAAAAAATGACAAGGCTACTCTCATAACCATATATGACACTATATTTGGCAAAATGTTAAATTTACCACGAAATATGACACGGAATGGGCTTGGAGTCGGGTCCGAAACATGGCCCGATCCAAGAAAAACTAAGCCTAAGCCCAAAATCCGGAAAGTTCTCTACTCTTCTAGCAAATTCCCCAAACTTGTAAATACTTAGCTATTTACCTAGAAGAGTCTAGAACATGCTTGTAAAACCTAGGGTTGGAGGATTCTAGACATCGGGTTCTAGAGCCTTCCATTGAGATGTATATAAGGAGGGCTTGGCTCATTGGCCAAACCATCCTCGGAAACTCAAATCAAGCAATACAAAGCATCCAAGTTCTCCCCAAACACACTCTCAAAGTTCCTTACTCGGTTGCTAAGCACTCTCACAAGTTTTGAGCATCGTCTCGAGAAGAAAAGGCTGAACTTAGATACGAAGCCAAGCGTGTCTAGGTGCCGCACGGTCTTGAAACATTTGAGCCCGTGACAAATAGCATGTACATTGAGTGTCACATTTTTGAACCATTGCTATTATTTGACTATAACAACCCATTTGCCAATTGTATTGGAGTTGCTCTGAGACTACATTTGTTGTGCACTTCCTCTCAGTGTCACATTGGATATTTACACCAGGACAAAGGCAACCAGCCAGAGTTGTAAACCACTTATATCAGTCAGCATGCACTTGTTGGCCCACATGAAGCCATGATTGGAACTCCTGGCTCGACCCATTGCTAATGTCACGGCGCAGCAGTATCCCGAACAGGATCCTACCCTACTTTCGCACAAATAATCATTGTCAGGTCACATAAGAACATAACAAACACCGAAAGTAGCACGGTGAATATTGTCTCACCTTTGCTCTTCTGTACGATGCTAATGTGGCCAATGGTTCATTCGACTTCAGAACTTGTCCTCCTTGATGGTAAAAATTGATCATCTGGCACCGGTTGCATCCTCCCAGAGACTGCAATTTCAAAACTAGTGAGAACAGATTCCATCTTGGAAGTTCAAAAGGATACTCATAATTTCATCCAAATATCTCTCTCATCATGTTCTTTATGCAAAAAAGCAATTTCGCTGTGACGCTAAACTGGAAATAGTCGAGGATCCCATTGTCACCACAACAAGCACACATTTATATCAGGCTCCAATGATATTCTGTGGCTTAAATAAAAAAAATTCAGTAGTCATGAGCTGTCTTTCATATATGGTTTCATTGTCCTTATCCGTCAGGGAGACACTTGCATATTTGATTAAAACGTGTTGCCATGTTAAAACAGAAAAATCTAATGTTCTGATTAGTAAGAGGACCTACTGTGAAGGCATTGTTTCCAATTCTAATTCTTGTCCATTCATCTTCATCATATGGCTTCCCTCCAGATATAACAAGGTTGGGACGGAATCTTGTTGCTGAAACTTGAAGTAGTGCCCTTCCATTTTTAACTTCTGCAGCAAATAAAAACGACGATTAAACCGGCAAGTGAGAATACAAGTCAACTCAATAATTCAGAAGATTGCCATATGATTATGCCTGCAAAACTGAAATTGCTAGCAGAAGATCAGATTATGAACATCAATGCCATCTAATGTCACCCAAGAACAATATTTAAGTTTCATTCGAAAAAGAACAGGATGAAATAACAGTATAAGAGAATCAGTCATTGAGTTGTGTAGAGCTGTTGGCATCTCTTGGGAAGTGTAAGATAATAATATTTTGCACAGAAGGAAAATAAAGTTTAAGTCATGGATCTGGAAACTGACTTGGAATTCTGAGAATAACGAAAACGGCGACCAGATTCCAGAGTTGATATCTGTTAGACTAATTTTCTAATTGCTTCTTGAATTGTCCTTACAACTCCACCGCTATTTTTGCGGCTTTCCCTAGACCGTCCCTTTACGAATGTTCTCTCTAATCTTATCACTAAGACTCTACAAGCGAAAACATTCCACAAATCCAAGACCGAGTTAAATCCAAGCCTAAGTTGCTGTATAAAGACTAGTTGAAAGAATCAGTACAACTTTCAATGTTTTAAAAAGAGCCTACTGCTACAAACAACTCAGACGACAGTCAAACACAAGTTAAACTCAAGGAGTACGATCAATTTACAAAGGGCAAAATGTTAGGAGTAAGATACAGAAGTTATATTGGGACTTCCACCATTAGTTAGCGATTTCAGTAGAGTTGTTTCAAGTTGATTCAGTGCCTGATAAAATGAAATTATGATGTCATAACTATAAAAGTAGAGAAACCTACTTTTCTGCACTCACTGCAAGTTTCATTTACATTTAGTACCAGTGAACTACAGTTGCAACTTTTTACGCTACAAATCATGTGTGCGCTGCACCTCAACACAACTGCACTGCACGTCAAGACATGTGCACTGTAATTCATATAGGTACTGAAATGTAAAGGATGCATTGCCTGATAAAATGAAATTATGATGTCATGACTATAAAAGTAGAGAAACCTACTTTTCTGCACTCACTGCAAGTTTCATTTACATTTAGTACCAGTGAACTACAGTTGCAACTTTTTACACTACAAATCATGTGTGCGCTGCACCTCAGCACAACTGCACTGCACGTCAAGACATGTGCACTGTAATTCATATACGTACTGAAATGTAAAGGAAACCTACAGTGGGTATTTTAGCACAATTTCCCAGGAAAAAATATGCACCACCAAGAAATTATATTGAATATACCAATTTCATTTTCACTCCCAAGGGAAATATTCGATCACTAGATCAGAATCTAATTCAGAAAAGAGTGTTGTCCATGTAGTGGAGAATTTGATTTTAAGGTGGGTATTGTCGAAACATACTTGAGCATAACCTGGTATTGAGATCGGATAAGCTGGCTTCAGATATTAGCAAAAATTGGGCCTCATTGACAAAACTCAATGAGGATTCGACATCCCTGCAGACTCTTGCACCTCCCCTGTTGTTCAGGCAATACTTTGAGCTTGAGCACCTCAAAAGCATGCACGGTTGAGCAATAGCTTTACTAAACCAGCGATCAATATCCTCTGTACATGAATCTACATCAAATCTGACAAAATGCCATAACACCTCTCAGAAAAAAGCAAGTCAGATAACCAATTATCACGGTGATTAGGCATATGCATCCGCCAATTCCTTTGTCCAGGAGTGTTCTTTTTCTTTTTCGGGTTTTTTTTTGGGGTGTTAATCACAAAAACACCGGTCAGCATTCCTTACCTTTGAGCATTGAGATCCATCGTTTCTCTTCGGCGAGGACAATATTCAGATTCAAGATTGATTTTTAGCTTTCCGGTACAGCGCGGTGACTCTACCATCAATACTCCACTATTAAGATCGATATATGTCTTTATAAGGGACAAGTCTGGAACCTAAAAAGCATAAAAAAGCATGTTAGGTTCGGCACACTACCGATCTTGCTTCAAAAACATTGCCACATAGATATTGATATATTTCTCTAGTATTAATGCACTTTTTAAAAACTCTAAAAGCAATAGAAGAGCATTTACAACTCCCTACAATTAAAAAGCCACAAAAAAAAAAAATATATACAAACATGCATTTCTTTCTTAACGTCACTTGCGAAAATCACCACAGTTAAGATATATGGATAATCATATTGCAGAGACACATACAAGAGAGCCTACTATGGGATAGGTTAATTCGAAAGAGAGACTCATGGAGAATTACCCTTTTCTGGGTAAGGATTTCTCCGCCATGACTTTTAAGAAGCCACTCTCGATCATAAAGCAGCCCTGCTCAATTTTTGAATCAAACAGTTAGTCATCAGTAAACGAACCTAGCTCAACATCCAGGTGCTTCGTACAAGCGAGATTACTTTACCAAAAGCTTTAGGTTGATCAAAAAAGACCCAAAATCATATTTATTTTTTAACACTTCCCTTCACAAGAAAGCCCGCATACGCCTTAAAATGGGGGTTGCAGGAACACTGAAATGGGGGTTCCCTAAATGCGTGAACCACCAAGCCATCCCAAACCAATTAAGTGTCAAACAAACACCACATGCGAACACAACATAACAAATCAAAGTTACAGATTCCGAACACGTGGCCTTATACCAATTTTAGAAATCATGTTCCCACTACGACGTTTGTATCTTACAACCACGATCAAAATGCCTTTGTTTGGTGAATGAAGCCTATCTACTACATGATAGAAATCTTCTCTCAAGAAAATGTTTACAACTAAAGCTTTCCCACTGCTGATCAAGGCACATGGATTTTTTGACAAGCATGAATTCCTGATTCTATATTCCTAAGTTCATACCCAAGTTAACAAATTGATCCAAAATCCTTGCTCATGCTTGACTCATTCTTAGCAAGGGCTATACCTCTTCGATCTAATTCAAACTCGTTCCTTCCCCCCCCCCCCCCCCTCTTTTTTTAAATCATGTATGTCATTTTCTTTGATAGGATCTGGTTTCCATTGGTCATTCATGCTAAGAGCAACTGAAATCCTAAAATCACGGTTAAGAAGTACACCGTATGCTAAACTTGACCATAGAATAGCATAAAAAATACCCTTATTCACAAATCCCTAAGCTAGTTTATTAGACTAATGAAATACAACTTTCTCCATGTCAAAGTTGAGGCTTCATTTTGTTCAAGGGGCAAATTAAGATATTTTGATCTTATTCGCAAATTAAGTTTTTTCACGGATTTATGATATTTCGATCTTAATCTTGAAGAGTCAAATTAAGATCCACTGAAAGAAAAATAGAACTGAATCTTCTGGGTTTGAGATTCAGTTCTATTCTATCCATCCACTAAAAAGTAAAAAGAAGGAAATAAAATAATAGATCGAGTTGGAATTCTTTGATCCCATTTGGAAGGATCTCATATGATCAGTCTCCTTATCCATGACTGTTTATGTCTCTAGCATGACCACTTGATGAAATGTGGAGAGAAACGGGTTAATGAGCTGTGATTAAATCAGAGTTCAGACTGGGGAGGGATGACTAAGAACTGAGGAGGGATGACCAAGATCAAAGAAGTGTAGAAGTCTTCACTTGTGATTTATCTATCCATTATTATTATAAATACAATTCCACAAAACCGCTCGATGTTTCAATGTGGAATCCTTGAGTATTTCATGACAACTATGATATTTCATCATATCATCAAACGTGGATTGAAATAATGAACCTATAATACTCACTTGATATCATCAAATGTGGGAATGATATCAGATGCTCAAGCATTATAGAAACATATTAGACAATCGTCAATTCAATGTGGAACAAACCATACTTTTTAAGTTGATTGATATAAGAAATTGACCTTGTCATCAAACCATCCAGATGACAAATAGCATGTTAAGATATTTACGGCTTTTTATAAGGTTTTAAAAGACAATCAAGTACTTTAACTTTGGAGAATTCTCAGGAGGTGCCACTTAAAAGATTTTATTTCCATAAGATCCTAATTCTCCCAAGATATCTTATGACCAGGTAGTACATCCAAATACTCAATAGTACTTCTATAATGCCTAGTACTATGCCAGAACTACTAGCACATCCATGGTCGGAAGTACTAGTAGGATCGCCAGATTCTGTTCGAAACTAATAGTAAGTCAACCAAACTACTACTACGCTCGTCGGAATTTGGACAGAACTACTAGTACGCTCCACAATACATTGATCGCATGCACTCCATAATCTACCATCTGCACTCCTCAATCCATCACAAACACTACAATCTCCTTCCAACACCACACATTGATCCGTCATAAACTCATAGTAAGTCAACCAAAACTACTACTACGCCCGTTGGAATTTGGAAAGAACTACTACTATGTTTCACAATACATGGACTCCACAATCCACCACATGCACTCTCAAACTACTACTATGCCCGTTGGAATTCGTACAGAATTACTAGTATGCTCACAATACATCGATCGCATGCACTCCATAATCCACCACATGCCCTCCCCAATACATCATAAACACTAGAATCTCCTTCCAACACCACACATCACAAACCCATTTCGTTGGCCATCTCAATTAATTTTCCTCACCTCAGAGCAAGTGAACTGAATTCCTACAAGTGATAAACCCTCTAGCTAGGATTAATCGATGAACATTAACTTCGTAGATCGACCCATCAAACGAAGCTTGCCAAGTCCATATTTGGGTTCTAGGATTGATGAGATGTGTGCTTCTTATACTGAGTCCATGGATTCGAGGAGGGGCTTGAACCATGCATTTAAACATAGGATGTGTGAAGGGTGAATAAAGTGGTGGCGATGCGGTGGTTGGTGTTGACAGGGACGAGGGAGAGGTTGTCGGAGGAGCAGGCAAATTCTGGATCCAGAATAGGAGAGCACTGGCGACTGGTTTGGGTTTACCTTTGGAAAGGGAATGATTTAGTCTGATTTGGGTGGCGGTACCCTATGGGGCTTAAAATTCTCATGTATACCTTGTTGAAAATAAGTTTAAAAAATGATACGGCATAAGAATTATCACATTCAATTTTATCTAAATTAAAAGAATCTTTATCCAATTAATTAATTGGACTTTGATTACGAGTTGAATGGTCGAGACTAAATTCTAACAATATAAAATTATGGGACAATTCTTAAGAAATACCAATTGGAAGATTTTATTTCGAGAAGGTACCACCAACTAATTTTAATTCCCAAGAGATCCCAAATTATTAAAAATGCCCACACTACCATCCACACCCACTCTCCCTCATTTCTCTTCCCCACCACCGTCAACGTCCTCGTCCTCCCTCTCCTACCTCCCACATGCCGCCCCGCCACTCATCCTCTTCACCCAACCTAATTCAACAGGACATCATTCCCATCAATCACTCTCATCATTATCAAGGTTGACGTCAAGGAAGATGTAGCTGTCATTGCGATAGGGAAGTGGGAGATTGGGACTCGAGCGAAGGTGAGGGAGGGGTTGATGAGGGTGGTGAGGAGTTAGGGGAAAGGGACGGAGTTGGTTGCGACAGGTTCGACGATGATGATGGTGAAGACAATGGTGGCGTTGTCCATCATCGTAGCTGGTGAGGGAGGTGTAAGGGAAAGTTGAATTAAAAGTGTTAATTCTCGCAAATAAACTAATACGCTTGTGAAAATAAATTAGTACACCTGATCAAAACATAACTAGTACCTTCGTGCAAATAAACTAGTACGTTTTGTTATAAACATAACCAGTATGTGTGTGCCAAAAACTCTAATACGTCTATACAGAATCTAGTATGTCAAAATTTGTTTGTTTCATACGTACTAGTTCCAGGCATATTGATATGCCTTTGCAAAATCTATTACGTGAATATTGGTCTGTCAAAAAAAAAAAAAAAAAGAAGGATAAATCATGGGTGAAAGCAATCTAGGAAGACGTACGACTTCATACGTACTAGTTCAAATAAAAGTAATATGCCAACAAAGTAATACGTCCGTGCAAAAATGACATTACTTTATGATTTGGATGTGACTTGTTCAGACACGAGTCTCCCCACCACATCTTCAATCCATAAGACAATAAAATCATGGACGAAGGCAAATCAAAGTGATGATTTGTGATGATGATAATGACGATGATGATGATTGATGATGATGATCAAAGTTCGATCAAACCGTGAGATCAAATCAAGTCGATGATGATTGATGACGGAGAGGATGATGATCGAAGATGTTGATGATGATAGAAGATGAGAAGGTGTGATTGATCGTTCATGGAATGGGAAAGAAAGAGAAGAAAACAATTGGAAAATATCATGGAAGGAGAAAGGAAAGAAGAAAATAATGGAAAAATTGAAAAAAATGAAAAATTAGGAAAGATGGGATGTTTTTGTGTAAAAGTGATATCTTGTGAGAATAAAGTCTCATTGGTGGTACTTGTTGAAAATAATTCTCTAAAATGGTTTCCCATGAGAATTTTCACTAAAATTATATTATACTATTTGATCTTCATGAATAAATAAAATCCTAACAATTATTTGCATAAATATTTAAGGAAACAAAAGCAATTAACAATTATTAAAAAACTAAAAATATTTTTTTGAACAATCATTTTATTAAACAAAAATAATTAAAAATTATATCTTATAGAAACTTTTCATAGGGTACATGTTTTCAAAATAATTCCCCATTCATACAATCCGTTAAAATATTTTCCGTTTCATATAACTCTCATCTCCCTCCCCAATCTTATTCGATCTCTATAACTCACCACGACATCCGACCTAGAACCCAGAACCTCATCCGCATCTCGGATATCGAATCCAAACAACAAAAAAACAAGAACTTGATTGGATCCGAGAAAACTCACGATATGGTTTTGATGGATCGTGATATGAAGATGTTCGAGCAGATTACCCAGGTGCTTGATTTGGATTTGTTGGGTTTTGATTTTTGGTTACAGTGTCCCAAAATTTGAAGCATATAATGTATTAATGTTTTTGTTGATTTTTTTGTGGATTTTGGATTCGTTTGATTTGAACTGACACACTATTTTGCTTTGAAACAATGTGCCAGTGTTTAGTTCTTGGTTTCTTTTTTAAATTTAAAAAAATCATGTTGGGTAGTATGTAATAATGTTTTCAATTTTATGGATATCAGGTTATAAGTTTTTGTTTTTGTTGATTTTTTGTGGTTTTTGGATTTGTTTGATTTGAACTAACGCACTGTTTTGTTTTGCTCTGGAGCACTATTTGTTCGATGAAACATTGTGCCAGTGTTTGTTATGGAAAAAAAATCATGTTGGATACTATGTAATAATGTTTTCAATTTTATGGATATCATGTTATAAATTTTTGGTTTTTTGATTTTTTTGCTCCGATTTTTGGATTTGTTTGGATGAAACAGTGCGCCTGAGTTTTTTGATTATGTAAAAAAATCGAAGTGTATTTTTCTTTTAACCTTGACTTCTGCCATGTTGTTCCATGACATGACGTCCTGTTTTCGTTCAAATTGATGTCCTATTTCGTTGTGGCATTTCAATGAACACATTGGAGGCATCTTCGAGTTGCTCTATTTTCTTATCCTTGTTACGTCAAGGGTTGTGAGAATGATTGTAATGATGATTTTACACTCGAGGATCTTAATATCTTCTAAAAAGATGATCTGCGTCTATGAATGAAGCTTGATGCAATTATCTCTCACTTGATTCCATCAAGCCACTGACTAGGTGTTGATCATTGATTTTTGGGAATTCAGGTTGGATGGAATTCAGGTTGGATGAGATAGAGGTGTGGAGAGGAGACAGAGGACAGGGGAAACGGAGAGAGAGAGGGGAGTGCGGTAGTGGTGACGTGAAAACTTGAAAGTGTATCTTATGGGAATTATTTTTCCGTGTTATATAGAATGAATTTTTTTTCTATTTTTTTTAGTTTTTGGGAATTCACCATATATCTTATATTATTCATTGAATCATTTAACCACAATAATCTCTATACCATCTAAAATCTCTATAATGGTTCTTTCCCCATTTTTTATGTTTATTGTGAATGATGATCAATAAATTTAAATTCTTTTATATGAAATATATAATAATTATATTCAAGTTAATTTTTACATTTATTTTAGTACTGTTTCTTTTTTATATGATCATTTATCGTGCAATACACGGGTTAATATTCTAGTTTCATTAATTGATCATTGGCCGCAATATCCTCATGATTTACTTCATCAAGTAGAAAGCTATGAATCTACAAAGTAATCTTGCTCACTTATAGGCAAAGATGGTCAAGACTACAAAGATAAGAACATTGTTTAGTAACTGGGTAAAAAAATAGTAAAAAAATCAGTTAAGTACAACAAATCGATCAACTCTTTTGAGGAATTGAGCGACATGTGACAAGAGCAGCCATGACATCCGTGCTTAAAAGCAATGAGCTCATAGAGCTCACTTGAGCTAAAATTTTCATTCATTTCGAACTCCACTAGCACCCTAAAAAGCCCAAGTACAACAAATCAATCAACCCTTTTTGAGGAATTGCGACGTGACAAGAGCAGCCATGACATCCGTCCTCACTTGAGCTAAAATTTTCATTCATTCCAAACTCCACTAGCACTCCAAAAAGCCCAAGTTATGGTAATCGCAATGAAAGAAGAATCTCACTAGATACGATGGCAGTGGTATTATTAGTGAATAGTAACTTGCGAGAGAAAAGGATGGCAGGAATAAAAAGCTTTGCCTGTGTCACTTAAAGGCCAGTGATCAACACTGAATCCTGCGCATGACTTTATTGGATAAACAGTGATGAACCTCAACTGCAGTTCTGTGTCTGTGCATCCATCGCCAATCCCTGAATCTAACAGACATACATTAATGTCTCTGTCAAAGGTACCAACATAACATCTAGGTGCGACCAAAAATTCAGATATGAACCAAAGCCTCTAAAAAGTTGAAATGAATGTGCAACTGTAGGAGTTTGAACTGAGCATTTAGACACAGATTATGTAATGTATTGTTAGATTCTTGCTTCAAATAATAACAGCCCCTAATCTAAAAATAAGCCCAACTAGGTAAAACCTAATTATCTTTGATATCAAGGATCAAGCATCTTGACTTTTCTACTATATATATGTTTTTTGTTGACAAGTTGGATTGGTCCAACATGAAGGGAATGATAAATCTTATATAAGAGATGATAATTATCTTTTCCAAAAAGAGAAAAAAAGAAAAAAGAGATGATCATTATCAGTGTTCCTTCCTGATCTACGGTGATTGACTAGATTCATTTGTTTCTTGATTAATTTTAGTTTTATAATGTTTCCTTATTTGACTACTCTTTAATATCAAGAGTACGACAAGTCTAAATATCATACTTCTTCCTTAATTTTATAGTTTTCTCACAGAGGAAGAAAAGTCCCTAGCATGAAATTTAACAGGAAGATTCTTACCCAAGTTAAAACTCAACTAAATGTCACAAATATGAAATAAAATCTTCATTAAACGACTTGTAAACCCAATAATAAAACTTCACACATTACCTACAACTGAACGGCTGCACTTCTCCAAGCATACACCATGCCTGACTAAGCTTGGGATTGATACAAAAGAATTCACAATGAAGTCAACAAATGTCTGCGAAAAGAAGCATAAATCAGTTTGACAACTGTAAAATTACATGACAGGTCAAGCATACTAGAAGGGAAGGCTAAAGGATGCTGTCCACAATCACACTCCACACAGTGAAAGACGATAATTGACTTTTTAAGTTGAATGCAAGCAATCAATTGATCACTTGAGTAATAGGCTCTTGGAAAAGTAAACGATAAAAAAGTAACAAAATATGCCTAAGTTTTAAACAAGGACCACAACAAATGTGGATCTTAAGCTTGGAGATGCACTGACCCAGCATTATTATAACTCATCTTATCTTCTGATGTTTTTCAGACACCACAATAACTACTGAGACAAGATCTTGATCCAATAGCAGCCACATCACCCAATATCTAGCAAGTCTCTGATTGAAAAATGATTATCTTATTACGACACTAACTCTATAGCATAAACAAAGTGCAGCCAGAATTTGAATTCCACAATGGAGGTGTAACAATGCAAGACAATCTACTTCGCAGCACAGACCCTCAAATATATCCAAGGAATAGCAAGGCAACGAGGTAAGAATTTAAATTTTTTCAACTCTTCAACATAAATGAGACCAGAACTTCCACAAGCGTTCATGTGAAGACACAGAATCCAGTAGAAGTTATTTGGTTAATCTTGACAAGACTTCATTGATCCGCTTAGTTTGCCTCAAATGAAGTTCAAACATTTATCCTGGAGTTGGTAAATACACCTCAAAACTCATAGGTGCGATTCTCGCATTGATGAACAAAGTAGGCACTTGTCGGTGGGCTTCATTCGCACCATAAAAGATGAAATGAAAATGCACAGTAAAACACCATATCACCAGCTGTCTGCAGAAGATGTGCTATCTACCTTAGCATCCTCAAAGGTTGACATGTAACCAAATGATACTCTTACAGCTCCTGTTGGCTTCCCATTGATTATGTCATTATCATCCCAGCAGACATGCCCAGCCTAAACACAAAAAGAAGAACCTTCTGTTAAGTAAATCATGCTTGGCTGGGGTTGAAGTAAATGCAGGAAAAGAACCTAGAAATACTATGGGATCCAGAGGAAGTAAGTACCTCAATGTTAGAAAGGAGTTCAAGATGAGACAAGCCAAGGTATCTTGCACAGGCACCAGGATTACAAAAACACCCAGTCTGTGACAATACAAAGAGCATCAGTCAGAAAAACAATACCACCTCACTACAGTTAACGGAACCTTCATGGTCCCTGCATGAAACTTCCAATCTACACCATGTTTTGTAACTATGCTTCTCCTACATAAGCAAAGGGAAAGCGGCTGAACTATATACTAGTGACGGGAATGATGCAAGACCTAAACCTTTTTCTGGGAGCAATATGTCAAATAAGTCGCTGAAACTAAGCACATAAAGATGCAGAAAAGTAGGAAAGTCACAGAAACTTCTGGGAGTAAGATATCAAATAAGTTGCTGAAGCCTCAAACCAATTTATGTTTTTCTACTCCCTCATACCGCTATTATTTTTCTAATATCTTTCTCGGGGCCCAATATAATGTAGGAAAATAAAGAGGAGAAAAATGGGAAAAGAAAATTTGTTATTAGAGTCTAACTACCAATA
Organism: Drosera capensis; assembly: GCA_001925005.1. Classification (NCBI taxonomy): domain Eukaryota; kingdom Viridiplantae; phylum Streptophyta; class Magnoliopsida; order Caryophyllales; family Droseraceae; genus Drosera; species Drosera capensis. Next base: position 39,421 of record LIEC01012112.1, read on the forward strand.
ATTAGGATACTCTTACGCAAAATTTGATAAGTCTAACCTCAATCTTACTCCCTCCGTCCCAAATTAATTGAAACATGTTCTTACTTGGGCTGTTTAAAAAAAAATGAAACATTTTCTTTTTTGGTTTTTGTCAAAAATGTTATTGTCATTTTAGATAATTCCATAAAACACATCCAAAATTTTGAAATTCCCTCTAAGCTACCATAAACTTTATCATATATCCCAATTTAACTACTACCGTTGACTTTCCGCAAAAACTAGGAGTATCTTTCTGAAAAATACAAAAGAAACACCATTTTTTGAAAAAAAAATATAAAAACACACTCACTCAATCCTTCAAAATTTCATCCCAACCACTAAATTTTGTTGTTTTATTCGTCAAATGGACTACTTGAATGTAATTATCCATTTTATATTGTATTAAAAAATAATCAATGAAACCAATAAAAAATTATATTTAAAGGGCACATTTCTATTAAAAAGAATTTAGTGTGTTCTGTAATTTTTTTTTAATGAAAATAAGGTTTTTTTTATATTTTTTTTATAACATTTTGTTAGTTTTGATGAAACGTTAACATAAGTAAATCGGATATTTGACAAGTTTTCAATAACAAAAAATGGATTTTCAAAGTTTTGGGTATGTCTTATGGAATTATATAAGATTTTGGCAAAATCTTTTTCTTTTTTGGTAACTTTTTCACATAAAATGTACCAAATTTATCTCTGCTATAGTCAATAAATCCTACAACCATAAAAAATTTCATTCTTACCAAAATTTAGACAAATTCAAAACATACATAAATTCTCGTGTTAGGTCAAAACATTTCAATTAATTTGGGACGGAGGGAGTACATCTTTCCACACTACAACCCAAAAAGATCATTTTTTTTTTTCATTTTACTTGTTCAAATCAGAATCTTATGGAAAAATTACAACCTCCAAACTTACATGTTCCCATGTTACAACCCTCGGTGTTTTCTTTTTCCAATTTTACTTTTCAAATTGCAACAGGAGTGGGGGGAGAGTAGGTCATCTCACCCTCACTAGACTCTATCGTAAGAGGAGCACTCCAGTAGTTGTAGGTAATTAGGTATTGCAAGCGGGCTTTAAAGTTCTGCAAAGTTGGTTAGTCGCTATAACGTATATAGCTATCGGATGTGGAAGACAACAGAATATCGTCATATGTATTACAGGGACTTCATAGATAGCATGGAGGTTTCAAAATGCTTGATGCCATGGATTGAACTTCCTGACAACATGACAATAGCACAAATGCAGTCAATTTGTGCAGACAAATTTTGTTTTCTTATTAGAGACTGAAAACTTCATGGCTAAGAAGCTCTCGAGGTTAACTGCGACATAACAAGAAAATGACACTGGACTGACTAAACTTAGCCTATCACCTGAACTAGAAAACATGCACTTAACATAGACAGAACTTTATTTTCAAAAATCCACAGAAGAAATTTGGTTTGGTGAGCAAATTTACCCGAAGCTGAATCCCAGATAGAGAAGCTAATTTTTCCACTTCATGATATCCAATCCAAGAACCATCTGACCTTTTCAAGTTGAAGGAAATTATTGAACCCATTTTAGAAGAAACCTGCGTTCAATAAGATAGAAAAAACAGTAAGCAGAGTGATTCCCTTCTAAGTTAGGTATAAATCCCTGTGTTACAAATAATGTTTAAATTAATCCAAATGGTCTGGCTCTTTGAACGTGTAAATAGTTTTAAATGACAAATCATAATAAACTATTAAACATCCAAGCAACTATGGATACCAAGCTTTTTCACCCTTCCAAAGCAGTTTAAACTAATGAAGCCAGCAGAAGAATCAAGTGTTGATACTGTCATGGAACTCCTATGCATGCAACCAACGATTTGAAGTATCCACCAGTCAGGGAACTAGAAACCCTGACACGAGTCTTTGCAGGAAATCAACCCTGACAGAAAGAAAACCCTGAACGGGAAATATGACACTGAAAGGATGCCCTCCTTCTTGTGTTTGTATCCCTTTAATAATAGTGATAGGAGGTTAAAGGCCCAAGGCAAGGCCTACTAAAACATTTTTTGAGAAACCAACCTTACCACAAATCCAAACCGACTAATAGTAGTAGGTCCCCTATAAAATATATAACTCAACACTCCCCCTCATGCAAAGGCCTATTGTACCCCTCATGCAAAGGCCCACATGGACCTGAAACGTGGAAATCGCAATTGTCCAACACAAACCTTACTATCGGTGTCCCAAACAAACAACACACACAAACATGACAAATAGAAGTTGCAAGATTTGATCTTGTAACCTTACTATCGGTGTCCGCTCTACACCATGTCAAAGAATCAACTCTAAAAACATCTAAACTAATGGTAACTGGGCCACTATAACCTATGTATCTTAACAGCATTAACAATTAACATAACAGAAGCTGCGGATCGCAATGAGTTTGTCATGGAGTCATCAACTCATCATGCTCCGCACCAACTATCAAATGAACCATTTTATTTTCCAGAACATTGTTCATTACGTTCCACACAGCCACAAAAACCATGTGAACCGATCTCAAACCAATTACTTTGGGAGAACGACGCCCCGAGCCTACCTCACTTTCTAGTAAATTTATTTTTAATGTCAACATTTGCCTCAACCAATGAGTAGAGGCAGTGGAGTATAATTAGTTAATTTATACCACACCATAAAACAAAGTGAAGTATGGTAGATTAAAAAACATAAAACTAAAAAATAAAATAAAAACGAAAGAAACAAAAAAAAATGAAATTTGCAGAAGATATGGTCAGCCTCACGTTGCCACCATAAAGTACACAAGCACGAGCTCCAGTGTCATGCTTCAATCCCAACAGCGTTCTCCTCAAGTACGTAGCGAGCGATGCAATATGCCTGAAGTCAGCAAACACCAGAATGGCAAAGATAGGACGAACTAGGTTATGCTGTTCTCACATCACATGAAACTTTGTAACTGAGAAGATAAATGTAAATCTGAGCCCAACGAGATTGAGAAAAGTGACAGGAAGAACACAAGTTAGAATATGCAAGAGTACTATATGGCAAGTGAAAGACATGTTCCAAATTCATAACAAGCTGTCACTAACCCCAAAACAGTAAGTTAGAATATTAGAATAACATATTGGTGCGCTGGGACTACTACAAGTAATTTTCAAAGCAAGTGCCAGCTCTTTCAGCACATGTGACTTCAGCAGCACTTCATTCAGAAACGGGACACTTGTGCAGCACAGCACAAGTCACATGTGCTGAAAGAATCTTGCTGCACTTAAAATCACTGGTGCAGCACCTGTGTTGAAAAATTAGCCACTAGTACTTTAAGAATTGCGGCCAGCAACCAAGCACAGACAAATTTACCTTCCACAGATATGCTGCTTATTAATTTCAGAAGAAATTTTGTTTCCTGGATGAAATATATTCTCATGTTGTAATCATGTCCTACTCATAGACAGAATCTGTCTCGATATGCAGCAGTAGATAAGAAGAATAACACAGCAAAAGTGGCATGAAATAGAGAAGGCCGCTGCCAAATATAGATACAAGAAAGAAGTTCCAGTAATACAATTTGATACGCTGGTCATGTAAGTCACAGTTTTCACCACTCACCGACAACAAAAGCATATCATATAAAATCTGTAGGCCAGTTTACACTTCTATGTATCATAACGTGAAGTTGGATGTTGAATAAGGCAAGGTACAGTAGGTACCACAAGAGTCTTCCAAGTATACACAATTGATGGGTAAGCTTGTAAGCTATTTTGTTACTATGACTAGGCCAGATGTGTTGCCATGATTGTGTCGAGGCAATTTAGGAGTGCGCCACGCATGACACACTAGGAGGCATTGCGTGTAGTAAAGTATTTGAAGGGGCATTAGTCGTGGCTTTCTCTTCAAAAGTTGAGGCCACCTGGACATGATGGGCTTCTCTGACGTAGATTGGACTGATTTCCTATAAATTCTTGGGAGGTAATCTAGTGGCCAAGTCAGGAACAATAAGTTGTTCTTGAGATCCTGTAAATTAACGAGTTTTACAATGGGCTATTGTATGTTCTTGGGAGGTAATCTAGTGACCAAGTTAGAAACAATAAGTTGTTCTTGAGATCCCATGTTGAGCTAGAATGCAGACTAATTACTCAAGTGACGAGTGAGCTGATTCGGCACAAACACATGACGGAGCTAGGTTGGGAGATACTAGTCCCTATTATCAGTTGCAATGAATCCAATTGCAACTAAACCAGTGTTAAATGAGAGAACTACTGAAGTTGGCTTTCACTATGGGTTTATTTATCCCCTTTTCCGATAACCAGTCAATTATCCCTTTGTGTACGACCTCAGTAGAAGAACAAGATTATGGTGCAACACACTGTTCAGAGGAAACCGCTAGAAAATATCCTCAAAATAGCATTGGAGGGGAGTCAGTCACTGCCCTGATTGGGCAACTGTTTCGGAAATTTTCTTTCAACCACAGGAAAGGAGAGGATAATTGTGGTTACAACAAGTTCGAGTTGTATGGCTTGTCTACCCCAATTTGAGTGGAAATGTTGAAAATAAGAGTAGCATATTATTTCCACATTATATATATCCATTAGGGTATATGATAACAATAACAAAAGTTACATGTCTCCTTCAACTACAAGGCTTCGACAGGGTGCATGGTGTATGAACAATTTCAAGCAAAAGGAGATGTTCTCCTCGAGGGTAAAGTTTGCATACCGTGATACTGCAGAAACAGTAAGAGTGTTGAGTAGGTTAAACCCATGGCGTATAGATACAATGCTAAGAAATGATGCTGTTCCATCCTCAAACAACTCCTCTGCGGTATCTCTATATTTGACGTAGTCCATATCAGCAATTGATGCTTCAACAGTGCCTACAAAAGATTTCAAAAAATGAAATATGGCCGTGGTTATTCAGATGCATCAAGAAATTCTAAATGCCTACCTCCACTGAAATATGTCTTCTTCATCAGCTTGGTAGCTTCTGCAAATGTAATATTTGACAATAATCGGAAAATAATGTAATGAGCAGAGCACAAAAAAAAGAAGAAAAAAATAGAAAAAGAAAGTTGATAAACAAAATCATTCACTTCTATATATCAACTTAACAAATCTAATACGCCTGAAATTTTGTGCGAGGATGGATAGATTAATCGCAGACATATATGAAAGTATCTCCTCAATGGCAACAAGTCGAACCAGCCGACATGATGGAGTACTTGGTACCAAGCAAACAAAAATAAAAGGAAATGAAATGAAAAAAAATGTATCGACTGAATACTTGGTATTGAAGAGTATTCCACAAATTTAAAAAAAAAAAAAAAAACACTTGAGCTGCATCATCATGAATACAGAGACTCCTTCATAATCAATTGCTTACCACTTCGAACAAGAAGAGCTCCCAACCCAGTGGGATAGCCGAATAACTGAAACCATCAAATAGTTATGTGAGAAACAAAGTAGCAGATTGAGAAGAGGGAGACGGAATGATGAACAAGAGAATGAAATCCACCTTGTAGAATGACATGACAACAAAATCTGCAGGGAACTTGGATAAATCTGGCGGATCTGTCGTACATCCTTTTGCAGCATCGATCAAGACAAACCAGCGACCCCTTTACCAGACATTTAGTAGCCAAGCCAAATAATCCTAGTTTAATACAACATAAATGATGACAAGCAAACTTATAATAAAATCATTCCAGATATGCAATATTGAAAATACACGAGCACCAAGGAAGACAGCTGCAAGGAACAAGAACTACAAGATTAGGCACTGACAAAGACATGGTAGCTCAAGAATAGTGGAATAGTAGAATAGTGGAATAGTGGTATAGTGGAATTGAAGATATTATTTCTTCAAGAAGCTCGAAAAATGAGGTTATATTCTCTTTCAAATAACGTTGTAGGACGCCTATTGTACTTACTAAACCCCATTTCTTTCACACCAATGAGGGAGCCTTGTTCTGTTGTTAAAATCAATGAGGGTTCAAGACTGTCATTTCCATGCTCAGTTGTCCATATGTAATGTTTCCTAAACTTGGCTTTGACTATTTTATAAATTGTTAAGTAGGTAAGAAATCTACTATCTATTATATATATAATCACACAAAACTTTCAGATGGCAAACCATCTAGATGACAAACGGCATAACGACATGACAAGGTATGTTACATAAGAAAAACCTTTATTCAAGTAATTTTATTGACTTTGATGACGATTTGAACGGTTTAGATTAATTCTGTAAATAATCACATCTAATATAATTCTTAGATTCAAATTTCAAAATAGCAATCTCTGTAAAACAATACTATACCTAATCATTATAAAACAAAACCATTATACTCAAATCCCACGGTAAAGGATAAGGTATTCTTATTAATAAGTACATACATACAATGTGCAATTATATTAGTTTTTAACTTTGATTCAACACATAAACACATAGCAATAAAAAAAAAAACGATAACAATCTACATGCGCAGAACAAATATTATTACTTCGATTATTTGTGGTAATTAAACAAATGTATTTTTAAGGTGCGAAAATAGACAAATATTTTTTATATTCATTGCATTATATTATTTACTTCCTATAATACTCAATTAGGGTAATATTATTCTACTATTTATTTATCCTCTCTTGATTCCCTAAAAAGAATATTTGATAAGTAAGAATAATGTATAGAGATTAATAAGTACATACTTACAATGTAAAAGTTTATTAGTTCTTGACTTTCATTAAACACATAGCAATAAAAAAAAGGATAACAATCTACCCACGCAGAACGCAGGCCAATAAACTAGTAATTAATAATATATCTCACTTTCCTATTTCAATTTATTCTCAACATAAACCAAGCAACTTCAGCATCATAGAGTTCAACAAAGATGTCTTCAACGAAAATTTTAGTATGACAACGTGAAGGAGTACGAGGTACAACCAATTAAGTGTGAATGCATTACAACCACAGGAACATTTGATTCAAGTTCGACTTATCTGGTCATTTTATTGTGAATATTCCATTAAATAATTTCAAGCATAAAGTTTCCAAAAAAAACATCCATCATAAATAGGTGAGCACGCCGCCTTCTAAAATTGTTCTGTAAATTTGACCACCACCACCCCCCCCCCCCCCCCCCCCCCAAAAAAAAATTCTGTGAATGATAGAAATTCAAGAACATGTTCCACACATATGACTAGTAGATATATCTGATTCAAGACTTACATATCCGGGTTAAACTTAAGGAGAAAATCATAAGATAACTGCCGGCATAGCTAGTTTGCTCACACATTCCACCCAATTTCAGTCCATAAATCGTGAAGTTTCTTATAAAAAGGACTGCATACTTTCGAAATGGTAAGTCTCCAAAATTTCCTTCAGACTGCTCTTTGACAGTTCTCACCAGATCAAGGCTGAACTTGGCACCAGAAAAATTGCACTCTGACGGGAAAGCAAATAAATGGAAAGCTTTTCCTGCAATTCATCCCACTCCATCAAAATACATAATCCACAAAATATCAACTACGAAGTTAACTTTCAAATCAGCTGAATGGAACACGCTAATATTCACATCACATTGATTAGTTTCCACCTATCTTATTCGTCACACTTGGCATTATATTCAATACTTTTCCAGTACATACAAGTCTCTTTATCTTGACCAGGGCCTGACAGAAAAAATGTTGTTTACATACAGAAGTAGGACCAGCAATCTTTTCCTACCCTAAGGCTGTGGGCATTCGCTTGGCTAGCAGCGGAACATCTCGTTTTCTGTTATGTCCATCAAGTCAGGGTAAGCATAGAAAAATGGAAAAGTCTAGTTAACACTTTCAAAGACAGACATATGTACAAGCGGAGTACCCTTCATGCAAACATGAGGGATTACTAAGATTTATGGGCCTTCCATCGTAAGTTCAGACTCAATAAAATGACTCCATAATAGGTCTAAATAAGTCTGTATAGAATAGTCGTTTCCTCGACATGATATCAAAGGAGGTGTAATATTGAGGTCCCGAATTCGATTCTTGTCTCCCCTATTTATTTACCGTTGCACTTAGTTTGTAATAAGGCCAGCACATAATCCACATTTAAAGCCCATTAGAATATAAAATATCATATTAGGAAAGAAAACAAAGAAAATACGCACCCATATAATCCCGCCAAGTACAGGATGTGGGAAAGACATCAACATAAGACAAGGTGATGTAGACAGCCTTACCCCTTTTTTACATAGGTAGGTTATTTCTTAATATCTTGAGGTGTCGAACCCCTGACCTTACGGTTAGGAGGGGGCACCTTATTACTAAACCAACTCCTTATTACATTAGAATAAAATATTATTCTATAGATTTACTACATCAGGATATTAGATAACTTATTGTTGAGAAGACTATGCTTAAATCAGGATTTAAGAGCTCGCAACATCTACATATATAGATCCCGAGCCGACCACTCCACGACACCAAAATTGATGTTTGCACTTCAAGCTGAAAAGAGATATTCACGCAAGTGGACGTGTTGAGAATAGTTTATCACATTGAAACTTGGGAAATCAAAGCAAGTGCATCTATAGATCCTCTAGTCATTACCAATGGTTTTGAGTTGGAACCCAAAGGTTTAATAGTGTTGTCTTCGGTTATTTTTCTATCTTTATTCTATTAATATATATACACTTAAATATCGGCATGTGATGACAGGCTTTTGGGTTTACACCAATAATATTTTGTTACATGATATCAAAGGGGTCAATCTTGATCCAAGTACTCCAAAAGGTAGCTAACTAGATGTTGTAAGTATTTGTAACTGTTGATTTTGTGTAATTTATTTGCGAAGATTTTGCATTAAAATTCATGTGAAAAAAATCAAAGGAGAAGAATTACACAAATTTTATTTGTAAAAGAAAAAAATTTACTCTGAAGTATCACTTAGTCAAATTAGTACCCATCAAGTACCCCACCTTTTTTTCCCCCTAAAGTATCATTTAATTTTTTTTTTTTCAGAGTATTTTTCAAAAACGTATCAATTGCATGATTTTTTACAGATTTGATATTGTTTTTGTTTTCTTTTTTTGAATTTCAATCTTGTGCTTTTGGAAATGTTTTCTTGCATAATAACGTTGTCTTCGTCCTCTCTTCATCACATATTCATCAGTTTCACTCGATCTCGATCAAACTAAAAAAAATTTTGTTTTGTGCAAATTGAATTCCGAACCGTTGCTATTGTTTTATTATTTTTTTTTCAAAAAATGCTTTCCAAAACTTATCAATTGTTTTTTTCGGCATCGTCATTATTGTCAATTCGTTGTCGTCGTTACTTCATCGTCGTCATTGTGAGTTCGTCATCATCGTCATCGTCATGAGTTCGTCGTCAGTTCATTTTTGTGGTGATCGTCGTCGTTTCATCATCGTCGTCTTAAGTTCTTCTTCTTCGTCAGTTCGTCGTTATCGTGAGTTCTTCTTCTTCGTCAGTTCTTCGTCGTCGTGAGTTCTTCTTCGTCGCCGTCGGTTCATTGTTGTGGTGATTGTTGTCGTTTCATCATCGTTGTTAATTCATCGCCTTCAGTTTGTCACCGTCAATGCCACAATCAGTTTGTTATCGTCAGTTCGTCATTGTCGTCAGTTCTTTGTTTGATTCAAAAATAATGAATTTTAAGAAACTGAATTTTAGATGATATAATCATATTAGGGGAAAGTGATCTATTAATAAATTATGGGGTACTTGATGGGAATTCAATTAGAGTAAATTAATTACTTTTGGATAATTTAAGCTTCATAGGGGTACCTATGGAGAATTCTCTCAAAAATCAATGGCTTAGATTGATTTGAAACACCTAGTTGGCTACTTTCTACTTATTGGTAGAGGCCAATATGAACAAATTTACTCCGAATGGAGTCCGACCAGCTTTTGGATTTTCCCCCAACACTAGTCTTTTATCTTTCTTACTCTTTGTCCTTTATAGTTGCTGTTTTGGTATTGTTTTCCTCCCTGAGATAATAAATATTAGATTAAATTATTATATTACTATCAGAAATGAGAACTTTCTTCATAACCACAATATCAAAAGGCACCACTTTGACAAGATAACTACAGCACGAACAAAGTGTTTTGCCAAATAGTTTATTTAACTTAAATTTTTGTAAAATTATGAACAAGCTCTACGCTTTTTGCCATATCAGCAAATCACATACAAACCTGCATTGCGGAAGGGATATGCAATGATCCAATTTACAAAACAATTACCAGTAAAATCTTTTTCCCGGAGTTTTGTTCCCTTCCTCCCTAGTAGGGGATGCTGGGAAATCTTAATAGAGGGTCTATTTTTGCTGGGTAATGTATGATCAACAGTTTCTTCTAGTTCAATCGCGGAAACTGAAGCGTCATGATTGAGAGCATATCTAAACTTGTCAAGGCAAGATCATCAACAGTAAAATAACCAAACTGGTAATATATCAACCAAACAAAATGATATCAACTTAATCATAGATTCACCCACATCGGTGATCAAGACAAAAAATTTTAACACACGTTTGCAGCTATACATTTATTTGTTAATGATTTGGAATCAAAGTAACAGGTAAGCATTTGATCTATGCAATAATTTTTTAGCAAATCATAATGAAGTGCTGAAGTGCTAAGCTGGGTAAGTTTGTGTCGTCACCTTCCATGAAATATTCACGATAGGTTATGAATATAGGGTGTCAAGAAAGAAATTTTACCAACAACTCAAAATCACAGTACATGGACCAAGATATTATTGATATCTTGAGCACTTCTTTCGCAAATTCATTTTTCTGAACTTTGGATAATTCATAGGTCCGTCACATACCAAGTGCCAGAGTAACATCATGTAACAAGTGGTAAACAAATGTGGGTGATGGTAAAAGTTCTACAATATTATTACTATTTTTTGTGGGTCAAATATTACTAAGTAAAAAAAAAAGGATACGAGTCTTAACAAAGTCTAAGAATCATAAAGCAGTAACCTCGTTGTTTTTGTGATGGAGAAAACGTTTTATCTTCCCCTCCGCTAATCTTCTAGAGAAGAGAAAAGATGTCTTAGTACTGTTCACAAATCACACTATTCCCACTTTACTGTGACAATTTATTGTAGTATCCAGTTTCCACTTCCATGATAAAGCTTCCTTTTCTGTTTGTTAAAACCAACAAGGCTGGGATAACTAGTCGACAAATGGTGTTTCATAACTTCACGTTATATGTAATCAACATAGAATATATGCTCTCACTAGCTGATAAAGCATACCAAAAACAAGTGCAGATTTATGGTTCTTCATAACGTCTATATATGTCATGAAATACACAATAATCACGAACACTAGTGGTCATCGTTCCAAGATCTTTTTCAATTAGTATCTGCTAGTAAAAGCCATGATATTCAACTGTCAATCTTGAATAAAAAAAAGTGACTAATGGACCTAGTATTCTTTACGTAATTAAGTAGATATGCTCAAGTCAAAATTCTGAAGAAAGGATACTCTCGTAGTCCGATAACACTGTTGTGGTTGTCCATGGTGTAAGTAAAACAGCTCTGACTGCTCCATGGAAATGTCTCTCCCACCAGTTTCAGGGCAGCTGTAGCTCCAGAGGTGAAAATACATTTATACTCTTTAGCAGACGCATTAAAATAGTCAAGGACCTGACATTAAATAGAAAATACAATCAGCTTCATGTCAGTGAAACACACTGAGACAAAAAAATACTCCCTCTGTCCTGAATAAATAGCGAAAAGTTTACTTGACACAATATTTAATAAATAAGTTGATTTTATGTATTTTTGCCCTTTCGCGCTTGTGAGTATGAAGAGATGATGATGTGATATAAAGTAGGACAATTTTGGAATCTTGATCACTTGTAATTATGGAATTGTTGCAATTTATGTGGCATGTCCATATTTAGTAATATATCATAATTTATGTAGGACGGAACCATCAGCATCGACAGGGATCTCCAAGAGAGAAAACAAGCCCGTTGTGCTCAAATATAGCTGACAAGAAATCTAGGGAATACAATTTTGGACAGACACCTAACAGTCTACATAGCAGAATAAAGTTCTTTTATACATATATGAACAAGCTAAAATCTCATTTACCCCAGTGTCATCATACCTTTTGCCGACATTCTCGTACAATATTAGCAGTGGCCATACTGGAATCACTCCGACTGTCTAATGCATTATCCAGAGTTAAGGAACAAAATAAAACTAGGTTTCAACAACCATATCACTCAAGAAAACTACTCTCCAGTATTGTCAACATGATGGAGGAATACATCAAGTAGCATGGGCACGCACAAAAACAGTAGCGCACACACGGATTTCCCTAGTATATTTCAAAGAAAATAAAGAAGCTTATGGCGTGTAGGATTCCTCCTCAGAGTAATAGCAATAGAATTCACAAATACAGGGACATCTTTAGTTTTCTGCGCCTGAATAGCATGATCAAAGTCTTGGCCGTAACAATTGAGATCTTGGTGTATCGATTCGGTTTCGGCCATGACTAAACCGATATTGTCAGTTGAGCCAATTGAACTACGCATTTGATACATCAAGGCATTTATTCGACTGACTCAGCAAGATTCTTTGATACGAGAAAAACATAAGATCAAATGTTAGGGGATTTGAATTTTAGATCCAAAGTGGTGCAAAAAACATGGAGTTAAATGATTTGAGTATCAGAAATAGCAAAACCTTCAAAACAAACAACTATAAATAAAAAATGATAGTGTCTACAAACCAAACGACCATGATATGTACTCTTAATAGAGTTGCTTCAACACAAAATGAGAGAGAGACACAAGTATCATGACAACAAGAGTCTCTACTATCTAAAACATCAAAAGATAAGCCCTGTAATTCATAAGATCTTCATGGCATTCAAAACATCAAATCCTATAACCTGCATAAAGTCATGAGCAAATGCTCAGCATATCACAGTTGGTTTACCCTCACAAAAGTGAACAAAAGTATACAAGTTTCTCCATACCTCTTCCCAGCTCTATTTTGAAATAAATACTTCGACTTCTGTTTTTATTACTGATAAAAAACCGAATTAACATCCACTCGAAAAAGCTACTATAATGCTGTGTATCGTCCGAAAGTGCGACCGATACAGTATTTTCAGAACCGAGACAGAGACCGAAACCGAGACTTTGAATCATGTTGAATAGTGTCCCTCACAATAAAAGACGAACTAGACACCATTAAAATACAGAATTCATGTGCAGTTAAAAACGATAGGGAAGAAATAAGAACATTTAACAAGCGAAAAACAACTTCGACAAAAACAACAACATTTCTCAAGGATACGGGGATTGCCGTAGAGATTGGAAGTGAGGTCTCTGAAGACAGCTTCCATTTGCAACTCAGAGTACAACGTCGCCCCAGCATGATCAAGGTACACCGTCCCTGACAAAAATCAACCACCCCGATAGTCAAGCTCATCGCACATAATCTTCGATCGTCCAAAAATAAAGTTAGACAATTCAATCTATTACAATAGCAACAACGTCACCAACCCAGGTGCTACTGTGAGATGCAGAGTCTTGTCTTACCCCTGTAGTAAAACAAAAATCGAAAAACGAAAAGCGAAGACACGCACCGTTTAATCTCTTGAACTCGGTATATCGGATCTGGTCGATGGATTTGGGGCCTTTAGGATATCCGTAATCATCGCCGAATTCCGCGAGGAAGCGTTCCTTGTCTGAGCTCATCATCTTGTGCTCGTTGTTTGTTGATATCGAATTCGACGGGGAATCCCAAAAGGGTGATGATGAGGAACTCGAACAGACCGGTGTTGGAGTTAATGGGGAAGGTAACGAGGACAAGTGGAACTTTTGTTCTTCAGACCGACGTCGGTGGTCCGGACGCTGAACTAAACTGGTTTGCCGGTATGACACGACTGTTTCACCTGGATCTTTTTTCCCATGTTGCACTTACCAACTATATAAAAGCAACCCCCC
>LIEC01012112.1:53437-66795 GCA_001925005.1 Drosera capensis
CCCCCCCCCCCCCCCCAAAGTTTAATGAGATATGCATATCTATCATATAAAGGGAAAAAAAATGTTTAACATGATATAAATATATTCAATAAAAAATAAATCATTGAAATTAAATGATTAAAAAAATGATTGAGATTAAAAGATATTATTCTAATCTCAATTCTTGATTTATATTGTTCTAATCTTAATCTTATGTTGTTTTAATCTCAATCGTTTATTTCTTACTACATACTCATATCATGGCACACACTCCCTAAATCTCTATTAAAATATATCTTATAAATTATATGAGATAATGACAAAATGGTGTTAACCGTTTCAGCACAAACGATGTCCGCTCCATTCTTTGTATTTTTTTTTTTTTCTTGATTGTCTCTCCCACTCTCTCATTGATCACCACTTCTCTTTCTCCCCGTTGTTTGTTCTTGTTTCCTTCTCATCCTCACACCAAGTACTACTACATGACAAGACACATAAGCCAAGAAACTATATAATTTTTTTTCTTTTTTCCTAGTTTATCGTTACAAGATTGAAACGCAGACCACCGTCTCTTTCGCTTACTCAAATTATATTAGAATTTTTTTATGGGATGAATTAAATTAAAATCTCTAATATAAGTTCAACTTACATATATCGTCAAAATATTTTTGAATATATATATTTTTTTCCCTTTATAAGATTTCCTTACATTATATCCCCAAGTCACCTTTTGTCATTAAGAAAAATAACCCAAATCAACTCAATTTTGAAACTATATGTAAGATCCAAGTTACAACCTTGAGGAGAAGATGAATAGATTGTTTTAAAAATTAATCAAACTTTTATTGCAGAATATTAGTTCTTTGTAAATCATTATTCTATGCAGGCCACTTAAGTAGTTTGCAGATGACAGTTGGTGGTTTGCAGCAGAGAGTTCAAACTCTTTTGAGTTTATCTCTGTTTGGCTGTGATGATTTGTTTCTAACAATTCTAAATATCAAGCAATAAAAACAAGTAATAGACACAGTATTTATATTGGTTCAAACGCTCGTTATTAAATGATAATCGAGAGCTTAGTCTAATCTTTCCTTGGTGACCAGTGTAGTCAAACCAATAGGTGAGTATCACTATCTTTTTGTTTGAGTCTACAAGAAAACTCATTTTTACAAGGTATCTAACTTCTACAAAAGATGAAGGACTCAGATCCTTTGCATAGATTCAAACTCAGAACTCTATTGTAAGATGTGTTCTTCTGCAGACTAGTGACACTCCTTTCACTGTGATCTTCACGAATTAGCTCTCTTGAGTAATCTTTGAACTTTTGATTACTTTGCACGCTTGTCTTTCAATCACATTCAATAGCCTTACTTCAATGAGCCTCAATGGTTCCCTTTTATAGGTTCAAGAAACGAACCCAGCAACATGATATTGTTTTGGATATGGCACTTTGCCACTCATGTCCCCATCATCTTGTTTCTGATATTGGTAGTCCACTAACTCTAGAAATTATGTCATTGCCGCTTTAACTCCAAACCTTTGACCCAACCCTAATAATCAGCTCTGTTATAATCCAGTCTGCATCCAGTATTGTAAGCCCTAGTTTGCACCTTGCAACCCTAGTCTTCACCAAGTCCCTACTACAATCTTAGTCTGTATCGAGATCTGATTCACTTCATGCCTTACTATGTTGGTCATCGTCTCTAAGCTCAATCCCAGATCCTGAAGCCTTTGACGTTCTTTTGTTGCTCTTGAATGTCTTAGTTGTTTAGCCAAAATCCTTTGTAGTAGTTTGGATCTGGTGGCTTACATGATGTCCATCATCTACAGCGATCTCTTCTCTAGCATCCAACCTAGACTGCAACTACCTACTTAACTTCTAGTCTAAACATACTAACTACATTATGACTAATACATCTTAGTTTTGTTACATCAATTTCTATACAATTGGAGGGATTGTACATTCCTATCAATCTCCTCCTAAATTGATGCTAAAAAAAACTTCTATGTAAAACAACAAGATTACAACTTTTTTCTTATTAGTTTACATTGTTTTCAAACCAAAAACAAAACAAAAATAGAAAGAGCAATATAGATGATTATACTTACCTTTGATGCTCATTTCCCTTGCTACGCTTATGGCTTTGTTCCTCTTCTGATTCTTTTCTTTGTTTTTGAGATCTTTCTTCTGACTCTCTGTGTCATCTTCATTCTTCATGAGACTTCTCTTCATGATGTCTTCGTCTCTTTGTAGACCTTTCCCTTTCTTTGTCAGAGGAATGTCTGTTCTTGGTTGTAGAGGACTTCTCGTCTTAGTTGAGGTCTTTTGTTGCTCTACTGCTGGAGTTCTCTATGGCTCTTCTGTAGTCTATTTCTCTTCTTTTTTGTTTGTATTCAGGGTGGAGGTGAGGGCTTCAAGGGCAGTACACAAAGCTTGGAGTTCAGAGAATATATTTTTCTGAACTACGTCCAGTTTGGTTTCAAGGAGTCCAAACTTGGTGTCATTGATGTGTATGATCTCATCGAGTTATTGTTGAGTGGTCTACATAGCCTTGTCAGCTTCCTTAGATCAGTTATATGTTGGCTTTTGAACTTGTTGAGATTTGAAGAGCTCAATCTGTATTGTTGAAGGTTGAGGGCATTGGCTCTTTGCATTTGGTCAATGATCCCTTTTGTCAAATTTTCAAGTGATGTTCGAAGGTCTTCGAAGTCTTCTAGTTTGCCTCTCATGTTCAAATTCTTCTGCTATTGGCTGTAGGGTTTCAAGCAACTCATGAAGTGTTTCTTTGTTCCATTCTCGCACATTATAGATTTCTTGATCTAATCTTCCTAATCTGTAGCCTGTAGTGTCCTCTGAGGGAGAGGAGTGTATCCTTTCTGTAGGTGGCCTTGGTTGAAATAAGATGATTTGAATGTCATTATCAAATGCATCCTTAAGTGTCTTGACTACAGATAAAGGAGTTGTCTGAGTTTCTGATGCACTACTGCTGGGGAGTCCTTGTGTAAAACCTATAGAGGGTAGATCTGCTTGTGTTTGTACCTTTCAAAACGAGGAAGGTGGTGTAAACAACAGATTAGAGAGACTTTGTAAGGCTAGATGAGTTCGAGTTGATTGTTCTGTCTCGTCTGCATCCTTGGTCTAAGCTGCAGTGTGAGGTGGTGGTACATCCCAGTCTGTTGTGGATTTGACTATTGTTAGATCTTCAACAGTGGGCAATTTCTCTCCTTGTTCTTCAACTTCAAGGAGTTCTTTTGTAGTTTCTTCTTCTACTTCGACCTCAGGAAGTTCCTATGTAGTTTGTTCAGCTGTTTGATCTTCCATTTCATCATCGTGTGTCTCCTCTACTGTAGGTTCCTTTGCTGGAACCTCAGGTTCTTCTATGGTTTCTTCAATAATTAGTGCTTCTTGATGTTCTTCATCAGCCTCTTGTTCTACTTCAGAGATCTTTGTTGCTGATGGTTCGTCTATATGTTCATCTACTACAAGCTCATCAGCTTTGGATTCTTCTGCAGGAGACTCTTCTACAGTGATCTCGACTACTGTTGGTTGTTCATGGACACCTTCTTTTACAACTTGATCAATAATGTCATCATCATTATCATCCTCAGTATCAGGATGCTGTTGATTACCACCATCATTACCATCATCACCATCATCACCTGATGGCTGATGTTCTCCTAAGTCAGGTCTTGAGAGATAGTCATATATCTCCTCGACTGCAGCTTGGATATGTTTAACTAAGAGCTTCTTTAGCTCAGCCTCGACTGTAGGTGTGTTTACAAACTCAATGGGTCTGATTATAGCGTGTCTGAGTCTGGTAGTCTTCAAGGTGGTGTCCTTGAATTCAAGTGCCCCATTGAACAGAAAGTGTGCTTCTTTTGGTCTTGTTGACCTGCTGGCCATCTTCAATTGAAATTGAGTTAGTTGTTGGAAGTCTACTTCTGATATCCTATCAGTTTCTCTAATCAAAGTCTGCGATTTATCTGGATTGATTTTGTATAGGGTCTTTGGTCCTCAAAGAATTATCTTTGGTCTGTTTGCCTTCCAGTTCTTGTTGGCCTTTGGATTGGCAGTTTATTTTGTGTCACAAAGTCCTTAATCATGCCTTCCCTGTCTTCCTTCTGTTGTATCTTAGCTTGCCTCTTTTGGAGAACTGAGCAGTTAAACTCTTTCTTCTACCTCTTGGACCATCTGCAGAACTGTGCCTATTACCTTTTCTGGAGAAGGTCTTGCAGGTCTCACTTCAGTAGTTTTAGTTGACCATACTTTTGCTGCAGTAGATGGACGATCTTCTACATGTGTGGATAAATCCATTCTAATGCTAGAGATTGGAACGATTGTTGTTATGATCGCCTCTTCTGCAGTTGGCCTTATTGTTAGTGATCTTACAGTAGAGGTGGCTAAGGTAGTCCTATCCGCTATAATTCTTTGAGATCTGCTTCTATTTTTCTTATCTCATCATGTGAGTATCCTTGTGCAATGATCACTTGCCTCAGTTGAGCTTCCATGATAAGGTTTTGAAGGTTCTCATCTGCTCCGGCCTTCAAAAATTCCAATGCCGAATTGGCATCATGAAGTGCTACTACTTCTGGTGCCTTTGGAGGTAGAGTCTTTGACAATGATGGTTCAACAATTGCCCTAAGACAGATTATGCATCTACCTCCATGTTAGTTATCTCTTCATCTGGAAGATCTAAGATTGTTTCCTCGTCTGAGGTTTCCATGACGAGTTTTCTCTTAGCTTCCCTTAGCTTCTTCAACTTGATTGGTTGAGCTTTGCTGACTTGTTGTCTTCTTGTTCTTGGCACTGTTGTAGTGGTCTCCACTACTACTTTTGGAGATTGTTCTGTAGACTTTCTCCTGGTCTACACGCCTACAGACTATTGTGATTGTTCTGTAGATTTAACAATTATCTATACAGCTGCAGTCGTCTTTGTCAATCCAACAGGCTTCTTGCCTATTTTTTTTACATAAATTTGTTTGGCCACCATCCATGGCCTCCCTTCTTAATCAGAAATCTTCAGTTTCTCTTTGAGAAAGATGCTGATTATACTTCCAAACTGTGGTTGTTTTGATTGTATAGCTTTGGTAAGCCGATGCATGAGCAATCTTACCCAATGTACTTCATACTTTATGAGTATTGCACACACATGCTTTCCTGCTAATCAGTGATAATCTGCTGATCTTTACTGAATTCTTTAGAGAGAATTACTTATCAGTGGTAATCAGATATTACACACAATATCTGCAAGTATCTTGTGTTGTTTGGATAAGAACCTTTTCCACGTTCTTATCCCTTCATTCCACTTGGTCCAAAATATAACTTAGATGGGGTGAATATGTTAATTCAAATATTATACAGCGGATTATATTTTTGCAGGCCAATGTTCTATGTAGATCAGTTGGGTGGTCTGCAACTAATACTTCAAGGTCTGCTGCAGAGACTTCAATTCTTGGAATTTGTCTCTATTTGGCTCTGAAGGTTGATTTCTAACAGTTCTAAATACTAGACAATGAAAGCAAGTAGGAGACACGGTATTTATACTGGTTCAGACACTTGTTATCAATATATAAACAAGAGCTTAGTGAGTATAGTCAAGCCAAGAGGTGAGTATCACTATCTTCTTGTTTGTAGCTTACAAGATAATTTCTTTTTACAAGCTAAACAACTTATGCAAAAGATGAAAACCCACGATCTTTGCATAAATTCGGTAATCTGAACTCTGCCGTAGATGGCATTCTTCTACAGACTTGTGAACTCTCTTCACTGTGTATTTCACTATTCAGCTCTTTTGAGTAATCTTTGAATTTGATTGCTTTGCACTCTTTCCTTTCAACCTTATTCAACAACCTTACTTCAATGAGCTTCACCGATTTCCTTTTATGAGCTCAGGAAACGAACCTAAGGAACAAGGTACTATTTTTGACATGACACTTTGTCACTCGTGTCCCCCACCATCTTGTTTCTGATGTCGGCAGTCCACTATCTCCAAAAATTATGTCGTTGCTGCTTTAACTCAAAACTTCGTTTGGTCGACTCCAGACCTTTGACCCCACAGTCAACAACCATCTCTGCTGCACCTAGTCTGCTACACCTTAGTCTACATACTGTACTGTGAGACCTAGTCTGCATCAGTCCCTGTTGCAACCTTAGTCTGTACCTAGATCTAATTCACTTCATGCCTTGTTATGTTGGTCCTCGTCTGTAAGCTCAATCCTAGATCCTCAAGCCTTTGAAGTTCTTTTGTTGCTCATGAATGCCTTAGCTTCTTAGCCAAAGTCCTTTGTAGTAGTCTGCATCTAGTGGCTCACATGATGTCCATCATCTGCAGCCGTTTGCTCTTCAGTATCCAACTTAGACTGCAACTACATACATGACTTCTAGCCTAAACATACAAACTATATTATGACTAATACATCTCAGTTTTGTTACATCAATTTCTATACAATTGAAAAGATTGCACATTCCTATCAGTCTGGAAGATCTTGTTTGCCTTCCAGTTCTTGCTAGCCCTTTGATTGGTAGTTTGTGTTATGTTACAAACTCCTGAATCATGCCTTCCTTTTCGTCTTTCTGCTGCATCTCAGCTTGCTTCTTCTGGCTAAGTAGGTGAGAGGTTCTAGTCCTGAGCAGTTGAGCGCTTTCTTCTATGGCTCATACCGTCTACAAAACTGTGTCTATGACCTTTTCTGGAGAAGGTCTCACCTTTGTTGTTGTTGTGCTTGTCTATACTTTTGTTGCAGTAGTTGGTTGCTCTTCTGTAATCGTAGAAGTATCCATTTCACTGCTTGTGATTGGAATAATTATTGTTGTTGTTGTTGCTGGCTTTGCTGTAGTAGTTCTTATTGCAAGGGAAGGTGCAATAGAGATATCTTGAGCTAGACCAATCTGCAAGGCTGCAAGATTGGCTTCTATTTCCCTTATCTCATCCATGGAGTATCCTTTAGCAGAAAGCCTTTGTTTGAACTGAGCTCGAGGTCCTTCACTAGTATTCTCCAACATTAAACTCTTTTGAGTTTCCAAGATTAGACTTCGAAGGTTCTCATATGCTCCAGCCTTTAAGAACTTTAATGCCATATTGGCATCATAGAGTGCAGCTGATTCTCGTGTCTTTGGAGGTATTCTTGAGAACGAGGGCTCTACAATATGCCTAGTCTTCACTTCTGCATATTGGCATCATCGACAGGTTTTGTAAAAATGTCTCTAATTTATTTTTCTGTTGAATATATTCTAATTTAATATGACCTTTTTGCACATGATCTCTCATAAAGTGATATCTCACATCAATATGCTTGGTTTCTTGAATGAAAAACTGGATTTTCTGAAATTGTAATTACAAACGTGTTGTCACAAAATATAGAGGTTTTAGAGAATATCATACCATAGTCTGCAAGTTCTGATCTCATCCATAGTATTTGTGAACCACAGCTTCCTGCAGCTATGTACTCTGCTTCTACAATAGAGGTTGACACGATAATTTGTTTCTTCCTGAAACACGAAATCAATCTTGCACCAATAAATTGACATGCTCTACTTGTGCTTTTCCTGTCAACTCTACAACCTGCAAAGTCTACATCTGAAAAACTGTTAGTGTAAAATCTGATTCCATAGCATACCATACACCAAGGTTTAGAGTTCATTTGAAATATCTCAGGATTTTCTTTACTGTAGTGTAGTGGGATTCCTTGAGATCATATTGATACCTTGCACAGACACAGACTAAGTATTGAATGTTCTCGTTTGCTTGCAGTAAGTTATAAAAATGACCCCTATTACTCCTCTATACATGGTTTGATTAATTTTCTTTCCATGTTCATCTTTATCTATTTTTATTGATGTGCTCATAGGGATTTTCATATGACTAGCACTTTCCAAGCCATACTTTTTAATTGTGTTCCTTAAGTACTTGGATTAATTTATAAATATTTCACTTTCTAATTGTTGTACTTGAAGTCCTAAGAAATATTTTAGTTCCCCCATTAAGCTCATTTGAAATTTGGATTTCATTAATTCTGCAAAACATTCACAATGTTTATTATTAGTGCAACCAAATATAATATCATCAACATATATTTGTACTAACAATATATGTTCCTTATCCTTCTTAAGGAACAGAGTGGTATCTACCTTACCTTTGTAAAATTTGTTTTCACATAGAAATGTTGAGAGGGTTTTATACCATGCCCTTGGTGTTTGTTTTAATCCATATAATTTTTTGTCTAACCTATATACATATCTTGGATATTCAAAGTCTTCAAAACTAGGAGGTTGTTCAACATAAACTTCCTCTTGCAGCTTTCCATGTAGAAATGCACTTTTTATATCCATTTGATAGAATTTAAATCCTTGATATGCACCATACGCAAGGAATATTCTTATGGCTTCTAATCTTGCTACAAGGGCAAAGGTTTCATTAAAATCAATTCCTTCTTCTTATGAGTAACCCTTAGCAACTAATCTAGCTTTATTTCTTATGACTATTGTATTTTCATCAAATTTGTTTCTAAACCCATTTGCAGCCTACCATTGGATAATTTTTGGATCTTGGTGTTAGATATCATACCTCATTTCTTTGGAACTCATTTAGTTCCTCTTGCATAGCATCTACCCAGTTTGGATTATTTAGAGCTTCACTTATTATCTTTGGTTCTATTTCTGATATAAAGGAAGCAGACAGACATTCTGTATTTGTTGCCCTTCTAGTCTGCACAGATGCATTCTTATCTCCTATTATGTCATCATGTGTATATGCCTTAATCTATCTTCTTTTATCTTGTTAATTAGTTTCCATTTGTTGTTGAGGTTATTTTTCAATCTCTGCTGCATTGTCATTGTGTATAGATGACTCTTCCTTATCTGTAGTTTCAATGACCTCTTCTGCAGTCTGTTCATTACATACACATTCTTCATCAAATATATTTTTTATTTCTTATGAATGTTTCTTATTCATCAAATGATACATGAACTGACTCCTCAACTATTTGTGTTCTTTTATTGTGGACTCTAAAGGTTTTTCTATTCGTAGAATACCCTAAGAAAGTTCCCTCATCTGTCTTAGGATCAAATTTCTGTAAGTAGCTTTTATCATGATTGTATATATAACATATGCATCCAAAAGCATGAAAGTATTTGACACTTATTGTTTTCCTTTCCACAATACATAAGGAGTCTTTTTATATAGCTTGTGAATTATGCATCTAATTTTCCTCTCAGACAACCATTTTGTTGAGGTGTTCTAGGTGCTGAGAAGTTGTGTTTAATTCCAAGATCATTGGAGTAGACATCTACTCCGGTTTGGTCAAATTCAATGCCATGATCACTTTTAATTATGATTACTTCTATGCCTTTTTCATTTTGGATTTGTCTAAGAAACCTTGTCAGTAGACCACAAGTTTCGCTCTTTTTATTTAAAAACATTACCCAAGTATATCTGGAATAATTATCTACTATAATTAGAGTGTACTTTTTTCTTTTTAAGCTTTCTACCTCAACTGGACCAAAGAGATCCATATGTAATAATTCCAGAATTCTAATTGATTCTGAGTTTAGGGGTTTAAAGCTTGTTCTAGTCTACTTTCATTCCTGACATGGTCTACATTGTTTATCTTTATTAAACTTTACTTGTGAAAGTTTTCTTACTAGGTTTTCTGAGGATAATTTGGCCATAGTTTTGAAATTAAGATGAGCTAATATTTTGTGCCATAGCTAGTTTGTGTCTTCACCTTCTTTAATATAGAAACATGTTATTTGTTATAATGGTGATAAATCAAAGTCTACTGCATAAATGTTTCCTTTTCTTACTCCTAGTGGTTTGACTGCTTGTGTGATTTTATCCTTTACTTAACATGTATCATAAGTGAATGACACATCATAATTTTTATCACATAATTGACTAATGGATAGCAGGTTATGTCATAAGCCTTTAACATAAGCAGCATCTCTAAAGATTAAGGAACTTGTACCAAGGGTTTCATAATCTTTAGTTGTACCTGCCTTTCCTCCTCAAAATATGACAAGAGGTCCTTGTTCCTTTCTGTAGTCTTTAAGGATGGATTTGCTCCCTGTCATGTGTCCTAAGCATCTACTATCCAGATACCATATGCCTCTTTGTCTTTCCTGTATTGAAAGCATGAAGAGCTTGTACATGATACCCACTTATATGGGTCCTCATTGGTTAGCTTTTGGAACACACACTTGAATTATCTTCTTGAGAGAATTCCAACATTCAAAGAACTTGTGACCAAGTTTGCCACAGGTAAAGCAATAGACCTTTGGTCTTGTGCTTATTAGTAGTCTGCTCCATTTGACATGAGCAGATGTGACTCGAGTATGGCTTTCTCCAAGTTTTTCTGAAGAAGTTGTTTCATGATGAGTAGTTAGGTAATACCGAGTTTCATAAGGCCTTTCATTGAATCCTTTTTTAAGATTCTTAGCCTTCTGCATCTTGTGCCCCCTTTTATCAACCCGTAATGGTGTTCTCCTCCAACCCTTCTGGGTTTGAGCAGTAGAGATCTTACTTTGCAGTAGAGATCTCTTCTGCACACTGTTATTGTTTTTTAGTGCTTTCTGTGCAGTGGAGATTTTGCTCTTTTGCATAGTCTGTGCAGCAAAGCTTTTGCTCTTGTTCATAACTGCTGTAGTAAAGGTATTCCTCTTATGCACATCTGTTGCAGTTGAGTTGTTCCTTTTTTGCACAGTCTTTACAATGGTCTCCTTTGCTTCCTTAGTAATGACTTTCTTGTCTGCATTATTGTGCAACCAGTCATTATATCCTAACAATTTTATCATGGGAGGATTGACCTGTATTGAGCAATTTTTGCAAGCACAAAGTCTTACCATTCCAAGCATCTACTTGCTTCTGAAGCTCAGTGTTTCTCAAAGTAAGTGTTTACACTACTGCATTGAGAAGTTTCACCTTTTCATTTGCTTCTTTCAATTCATCTCGAGCATTGATTAGACTATTATTAGTCTCTTCATTTGTTAAATTGTATTTCGTTTTTAGACTTGCAATCTCCTTAAGATTTTTTTTATTTTCCTTTAAAAAGGAAATAAAGTTCTCATAGGTTTCTTGAAGTGCTTCCTTCAATTCCTCTATGATGGCATCTGAATCAGAAAGATCAAATACCTATTTTTGTTCATCCTCCTTGGCCACGAGACATAGTTGAGCGTTTGATATTATATCTTCATCATCAGAGTCTGTGTTCTTTTACAAACTAGTGAACTCTCTTCACTGTGTATTTCACGATTAAGCTCTCTTGAGTAATCTTTGAATGATAATTGCTTTGCACTCTTACCTTTCAACCTTATTCAACAGCCTTACTTCAATGAGCTTCAACGGTTTTCTTTTATAAGCTCAAGAAACGAACCCAACAACATGGTATTGTTTCTCATGTTGACACCTTGCTACTCGTGTCCCTCACCATCTTGTTTCTGATGCTGGCAGTCCACTAACTCCAGAAATTGTATCGTTGCTGCTTTAACTCAAATCTTTGATTGACTGACTCCAGACCTTTGACCCAACCATCAACAACCATCTCTACTGTACCCAGTCTGCTACACCATAGTCTGCATACTGTACTTTGAGACCTCGTCTGCACCAGACCCTACTGCAACCTCGTCTGCACATAGATCTGCTGCACTTTGATGCATTCTGTTTGGTCCTTGTCTGCAAGCTCAATCCCCAGATCCTGAAGCTTTTGATGTTCTTTTGTCACCTCACATCGAGCTTATTTTGTATCAATTATACTTACAAATAAAGAAATAAAGCAAAACTTGAGTGTTAAGTGCATGTATGCATGATGTGGAGCTCCTCTTGTTGCTAAGATTCCGAATTCCGGATCATGAAATTCCGAATCAGACTTCCAGATGAGCTGAATGTCGGATTGCTAAATCCGATAAGGGGACACGGCAATGTGAAATGCAGCTACTAAAACTAAAAAAACTCATAAGCCCTGACGGCGTCTGAGGCAATCTATCCCAAAAAGAGCCCTACGATTAGGTACTAATCGAGTATGGGCTACCTCTTTATGAGTTAAAGTAGCTATTTTCATTCTTGTTATTGTTTTTTTCTTATGATGTTATGTTGTGGATGCACTTTATTTGATTCAATTGATTCATACTTTTCATAAAGATGACATAATTTTATATAACTTTTATCTATTTTATGAGTTGGATTTATGTTTCTTAATATTGGTATCTGGGGCCCCCCTCTGAACACCGGCACAACCCACTGAACATGCACATTAAGGGGGAGGGCCTACACTCTCTCTGCTCTAAGGATATATAGATTCCCCGTTTTCGAATTCTTATATCCGAATAGAGAATTCTTAGTGGCTCTTTCCTTTTTATGTCTTACCGCGAAAGGCAGCGAGCGGCAGCGAAGCGACTTAAACTAAAAAACAAGTATCTTTTCATAAGCCCTTCGACGTTTGAGAAAGGGGGACTCGCTTATTAGTACTTTTTAGAGTTATTTATGGTTGTTTTCTTTACTTTTTCTCGAGTCAAGCCTGACCGTTAGCCCCAAAAAGGCGATAGGTCTGGCATTCCGAGAAGAAAAAGACAAGTCATAACTCCTCAGTAGCGGATTTCAAGAAATCCTGTTAGCCCTAAAAGCGTTAAGGATTTCATTCTAACCGATACTGAGTCAAGTGTCGCTGAAGAAGCCCCTTCTTTCTTTCCTTCTGCTAGATTGAAAAATCATTCGTATTTCCTGGTCCACACCCGCACTCGCAGTCAAAGAACTTACTTAAACTTAGTGCTTGCTCTACCTCGACCTACTCCCTTTGTCTAGGGAAGCAGAGTGAACTACAGGAGCTCCTATCGAGTATGGCAGATAGGCAGATAGAAGAAGGATTTTACTACAAAAAGAACTCGCTAATTAAATAATGGAATATGGATTGTAGCCTGGCTTAGACTAATTACCCGTAACTTTTCCTCTTGTTTTCATCAGCGGAACTAGGTTTGCTTTATTACAAGCTAAGCAAACTCTCTATGGTGGTTTTATTCCTTTTATTAGTTCACTGAGGGACACTGCTTTCAGGTCCATTCCCTTGCTTCGGTGCCAGTGGAGCAAAGTAAGCTTTTGCGTCTATATAAGTATGAAAAAATCTCATTCAATTCATCGGCTAGGAAGGAAAACAGAAAAGTAAGATTGCTTTCCTCGACGAATGATTTAAAGAAAGCGGAAAAGAAAGATGTTGCCAATGAAAGAGGTACGGGGACTAATCCCAATAGGCTAAGAAGGTAGGCAAAGTCTTATGTTTGCTTCACTCCAGGCTTCATCATTATGGCAAAGATTGTTGGATATCCCGCACCTTACTCTCCTTATATAAATGTTTTCACTTCCTAGCCTGTTAAACTAGCCCGTGCTTAGCTTGGCCTA